>OZ018399.1:43281099-43426851 GCA_963969525.1 Ontholestes murinus | reverse complement strand
CTTTTCTAAAACAACAAAGTTCACATTTATTGTTGAATACTGTAACATGTTTCGCCACACACTGGCTTCATCAGGCAGATGAATAGAGATTAGCTTTGTGCAAAAATGCTCTCAGTAGAAGCAGAAGCTGATAAATCTATTTAATCTCGTTGATTGTTGAAGCACTTTAAATATGGAGGATTTTAAAATTGTTGTCAAAGCGGTGGTTTTCTTCAATCAGGTGATTTGCATATTTTGATGCGTCTTTTTGATAAATAAACGCTTTTTGATGTTCGTTTATTCTTTCATCGAATGCACTCCTAGTTTGGCCTAAATAAAACTTCCAACAAAGGACGGAAACTAAATTTACTGGAAAATTTAGAAATAAACTCTCCAACTCCCCCTCTACTTAAGTTAAAGAAAAAACACACTTCTGAAATCTGTATATAATGTAAATAAGTTTGTAAAAATTATATTTCTTCACCTGAAGAATCTACAGTGTAGCGAAACAATTGTAGTGAGTAAAATAAAAAGTTGAAAATCATAAATAGTTTACTATTATTATTATATTAAGTGAAATCTACCCAAATATTGTTAATGCAGTTCTTCCGAAATTACTAGCTCCTGAAAATACACAATCACGCAGTAATAGTTGCCACCATCATCTTGATTAAATCAGCATTGATTAAAATTATTACTTAATTTATCGAAAACCAAAGAAAAATGTTTGGAAATTGAAGACTCAATTATTAGGTTGTAAATTTTTTGTGTTGTCCTTATTTTACATCGTAATATTTACCAGTAATCCATTATGAATTAATTATCTTTCTTTCGAGGTAATTTTTAACGGTGAATTTATTTATTGCTAGTTTCTTGTATTATCAGCTAATTTATGAAGTGCAGACAGAGTTTAAAGCGAGTTTTGTTTTGTCTGGGCGTCTGGGAGAAGTGAAGAGACAGGATGCAGTGAGCAGAAGTCTGTGTGTTTGCTAATCGAAAATTCACCGCTGGTAGACATAGACAATAAACAGATAAAACAATACCTTCGGGAGCGCATGCTGATGTCTGCATGGGCCCGAGACGTCGACAGCAGCCACCGAAGAAACACTTAGATGACTCAAAACACATGGCCGAGATATAATAATTCGAGTGTTCTTGGCGACCGATTAATTAGCCTCAATTACACTCTGAATACTAACTTTTGTTTTACAGTTGTACCGTGTATGACGGAATGGTGTTTACGGTCAACTAAGGCACATGACTCACGTTTGTAATATTTACATAATTGCACCTTTGGACGCGTTATGATAAAACTTCTATTTATACGCACGTCAAGTATTGATGGAGTGCAAGAAAAGTGCATTGCTAAGAAAAGGTGGTAGATAAAAGTTGGTCAACTCACCGAACGGTCCGCACAAAATCATTTTAGACGGAATGGAAGCAAAGCAAGGGAAATAACACCGTGTATGCCATTACAGCAAGTCGACTGACTGCCGTTCAAATTCTAGGCAACAAAGCAAGTCATTTTGATACGGATCTTGAACGTAAACAATAACCCAGGACCGTACCGATGTTATTACCATTACCAATCGTAATGCTGTGCGGAGTCGCGGAGTCCGATGCACTGACGGCTGGACAACTGAACTCCATTCCTGAACGTTCCCGCACATTCGTGCCATTACTCCCTCCGCACACACCCCACGCATTACACGCTACAGTGGGTACGAACCCCTTAACGCAATTTCTACAAGAAAGTACTACTTTTTTACTTCCTCTATATAAAATATATTATTTTCGTGAAATATCAATTTTGAGGTCCCCTGAATCGAATTCATTAATTTCTGGTTATAAAAATAATTTGGAGATCACTAACCAAATTGGCTTATAAACTTGAATGGATATTCCAAAAAAATAATCTTCGAATAACTCAACCTTAAACAAAAATTGATTTAGATAATAAAAAGCACATGATAGAAATGGTTATCTTAAAAAGCTAAAATTCTTCCTTAATTACATGTTTTTTTGCTATGATTTGAAAGTCTTAGATTTTCCTCTAATTTTCCTTTGGCTTTTTGGCTTTCAAATTTTGGACACATTCCAAAAATTCAAACGCAGAGCAATAATTAGAATGAAATTAAAAACGATTTTATTTATGATCACAGTGAATCGAAACAATTAATAATTACAATACAACGCGAATGAATAATTTATAACGGAGTGAGAAAGTTTTACCAAATACGCCACTTTTTTTTGGGAAAAAAATTATTCATTGTTTACAAACGGAGAAAGTCACATCAGCAATTCTTGTATATTAATTTGCATAATAATATGTTACGTAAAGTAAAAACATTCACACCGGACAAACATTTATGTTTTCTATTGATTTTGTTTCTGTTATTGTAACAAGATCCAGGGATACTATTCGTTTTCGCTTGAGGTGCACTGCCGGCATTCCTCGCCGGTTACCTTGACGTTTCTCAAGATCGCTATTAATCACATCGAATCAGTGCAATCAATGAAACCTGAATATAATTTTTTGACCGCAAACCATAAATACGTGCGGCGATTCGCTATTACATTACATGATTCATTGCTTCGGCCGTCCGCTGACATTACATACTTTGTAAATAGGTGCGCTCTTATTTCTACTTAAAGTATACAACAAACGATAGTAGCGAGCCGTGTAAGAAATTCCTAGAAGTTTATGTAAATATTGGAAGTACAGGGTCGGAATCCAAAGAAACGACAATATTGAAAAGCTCATACAATAGTACCAAAAAGTATTTTATTGCGCATGCGCACAATCAAAACATTTTCAATATATAGGTTTTATAATTAAATTCACTTCGTTTATTTCACAATTTTTTTTTTTTTCGGCTTAATTCCATTATCAAGAAACTTCAATTGTTTGGTATCACTTTAGACTAAATATATTGTTTTACGGAATCATCACGTTTCGTATTTGTTTAGTCTCTGTAAAGATTGTGCATGGAAAAATGTGGTGGAATTGTGCATTGAATTTAAATAACGGTCGCATTCGCGTCGTCTGACGGAATAAATAAGTAGGCGATTCGGACAGAAATAGAATTATTTATCTCTTGTAACATTATATCATATAATCAAATGATAGTAATGAGATGAGTCGTCGAATTACTGCAACATTTTCATTTAGTCATCCGGTATGGTCTGCACGTGTGCGTGTGGTTTTAATAAGGAAAAATAATCAACAATACAAACGTAGGCTGGTGATTCAAGATGTAAAAGAGAATTACCAAACAGTCAATAAGTTGAATTCCAAATTTTTGTACTAATTCTAAAGATGCTCAATGTAGTTTTTTAAAAAGTAAAAATTCCAGAAAAGTAGAAAAGAATTATTGGAAAACTCTAAAATCTTAAAACTTAAAAATACGAAAATCTTAAGTTTTACTTGGGCATAAAGACCTATTAAATTAGAAATTCTAGAACCCTCGAAAATATGAAGTCCAGAGAAGTTGTATAAGAAAGGATTCCTCAGATAAAATAAAATAAGAATTGCTGGAAACTCGAATCAAGTAAAAAACGAAAATTCCTCAATAATATGAAGAATGTCTGCGAAATTTCTAAAATCTTAAATTAAATTTAGGAATTCTAAAAAGATCAAGAAACATTTTAGAAACGTGAAAAAGACTGCTGATGAATTCTAGAACGTGCGAAGCAAATTTTTAGAATTTGTAAGAAAACAATCTGGAAAATTGTGGAAATCTGAAATAGAATTGCAAAAAATGCTTTTGGAAGAAAAATTAGAAATTCTAAAACGATCGAAAATATAAATTCCAGAAAAGTTATGTAAGAAAAATTGAAGGAGAATTTCCTTAGATAAAATAAAATAATAATTGCTAGAAATTGAAAAAATTAAAATTCCTTAAAAATATGAAGAAAGGTACAACGTACACTAGCCATTAGTAAAAAATTCGCAACAAAACCCTTTAACCTATCCCTTATCAATAAATTCTGTATCCCTCGAAATTCCAATATCCAAAATACAAACATCCAACCAGCACAATACACGAATTAATTAGCTCGCATCATCTGGACAGTTCACTTAACTAGCATCAAACTTTTAATATATTTTTCTGACAGGGCACCTATGGTCGATAGCCCAGACAGTGACGTACTAACCGTAATTAGCTAGAACAAAATGTATCAACAAAATTCTATGTAAGTTCCTGCAATAAAGATGTTGTATATATATGAATCTAAAATTAAATTTAGAAATTCTAAAAAGATCAAGAAACATTTTAGAAACGTGAAAATGACTGCTGATACATTCTAGAACATTTGAAGCAAATTTTTGGAATTTGTAAGGAAAAAAATCTAGAAAATTTTAAATAAAATTACAAAAAAAAACAAACATAAAATGCTTCTGGAAAAAAAATCATAGAACCCACGAAAAGATGAATTCCTGTGAATTATTATATAAGAAAAATGAAAGGTTTCCTTAGATAAAATAAAATAAGAATTGCTGGAAACTCTTATGAAGTAAACAACGAAAATTCCTCAAAAAAATGAAGAAAAGTTCCTGTGAAATTTCTAAAGTTTTCTAAAGTTACATTTAGATATTCTAAAAAAAATCAATAAATATTTTAGACACATGGAAACGACTACTAATAAATTCTAGAACGTTTGAAGCAATTTTTGGAATTTGTATGAAAACAGTCTGGAAAATTGTGAAATTGGAAAGTAGAATTCTTAAACCCTGGAAAATATAAATTCCAGAAAAGTTATATAAGAAAAATTAAATGAGGATTTCCTTAGATAAAATAAAATAAGAATTGCCGGAAATTTTAATGAAGTAAAAAACGAAAATTCCTTTAAAAAAGCGAAGAAAAGTTTCTGCGAATTTTCTAAAGTTAATTTCAGAAAGATCAGGAAACATTTTAGAAACGTGGAAAAGACCTTATTAAATTCTAGAACATTTTAAGTAAATTTTTGGAATTTGTAAGGAAAGAAATCTGGAAAATTGTGAAAATCTGAAATAGATTTACGAAAAGAATAAATAAAAAATGTTTCTGGAAGAAAAATTAGAAATTTTCGAACCCTCGAAAAGATAAACTTCAGAAAAGTTTTATAAGAAAAATTGAAGAAAGGAAAATAAAATAAGAATTGCTGGAAATTCTAAAAAAGTAAAAAACGAAAATTCCTTAAAATAAAGTGAAAAAAAGTTTCTGTGAAATTTCTAAAATCTTCTGCAATTAATTTAGAATTTCTAAGAATATTAAGAAATATTTTAGATACATTGCAGTCTTTTCATGTGTCTAAGATATTTCTTAATCTTTATTCTATTTTAGAAACATTGCAGTCTTTCCATGTGTCTAAAATAGTTCTTAATCTTCTTCTGATGAATTCTAGAACGTTAGAAGCATATTTTTGGAATTTGTATACAATTTGGAAAATCTGAAATTAAAATACAAAAAGGTCAAACAAAAAAATGCTTCTGAAAGAAACAGAACCCTTGAAAAGATGAATTCCAGAGAAGAATATAAGAAAAATTGGAGGAGGTTTTCCTTATGTAAAATAAAATAAGAATTGCTGGAAATTCCAATAAAGTAAAAAACCAAAATAAAGTGAAGAAAAGTTTCTGAGAAATTTCTAAAATCTTCTATAATTAATTTAGAAACTTTAAAAAGATTAAGAAATATTTTAGACACATGGGAAAGACTGCTGATGAATTCTAGAATGTTAGGAACAAATTTTTGGAATTTGCATGAAGTCAATCTGGAAAACTGCGGAAATCTGAAATAGAATAGAAATGCTTCTGGAAGAAAAAATAGAAATTCTAGAACTCTCGAAAATTTAATTCCAGAAAAGTTATATAAGAAACATGTGAGAAAGGTTTCCTTAGATAAAATAAAATAATCAACAATCAAACGTTATAAAAGAGAATTACCAAACTGTTAATAAGTTAAATTCCAAATTTTTGTACCAATTCTAAAAATGCTCATTGTAGTTTTTAAAAAATTAGAAATTACAGAAATTATTGGAAAACTCTAAAACTTTCGAAAATACTTCTAGAGACTTAAAAATACGAAAATCTTACTTGGGCATAAAGACCTATTAAATTAGAAATTGTAGAACCCTCGAAAAGATGAATTCAAATGAAGTTATATAAGAAAACTTGAAGGATGATTTCCCTAGTAAAAAATAAAAATTCCTAAAAAATGAAGAAAAGTTTCTGCGAAATTTCTAAAATCTTAAAATTAAATTTAGAAATTCTAAAAATATCAAAAAACATTTTAGAAACTGTAAAATACTGCTAATAAATTCTAGAACATTTGAAACAAACTTTTGGAATTTGTACGATAACAATCTGCAAAATTATGAAAATCTGAAAAAGAATTACAAAAAGAATAAACAAAAAAATGTTTTTGGAAGAAAAATAAGAAATTCTAGATCCCTCGAAAAGATGAATTCCATAAAAGTTATATAAGAAAAATTGAAGGAGGGTTTCTTTCGATCAAATAAAAAAGAATTGCTGGAAATTCTATGAAGTAAAAAAAGAAAATTCCTTAAAAAAAGTGAAGAAATGCAATTTCTAAAATCTTCTAAAGTTAAATTTAGAAATTCTAAAAACATCAAGAAACATTTTAGAAACGTGAAAAAGACTGCTGATGAATTCTAGAACGTTTGAAGCAAAGTTTTGGAATTTGTAAGAAAACAATTTGGAAAATTGTGGAAATCCGAAATAGAATTACGAAAAGAATAAACAAAAAATGCTTTTGGAAGAAAAATTAAAAATTCTAAAACCATCAAAAATATAAATTCCAGAAAAGTTATATACGAAAAATTGAAGGAGGATTTCCTAAGATAAAATAAAATAAGTATTGCTGAAAATTCTGACGAAGTGAAAATAAATATTCTTCAAAAAATGAAGAAAAGTTTCTGCAAAATTTCTAAAATCTTCTAAAATTCAATTTAGAAATTCCAAACAGATCAAGAAATATTTTAGAAACGTGCTAGTAAATTCTAAATCATTTGAAGCAAATTTTTGGGATTTGTAAAAAAACAATCTGGAAAATTGTGGAAAATACTGCTGATGTATTCTAGAATATTTAAAGCAAATTTTAAGAATTTGTAAGAAAAAATCTGGAAAATTGTGGAAATCCGAAATAAAATTACAAAAAGAACAAACAAAAAAATGCTTCTGGAAGAAAAATTAGAAATTCTAGAACCCTGGAAAATATAAATTCCAGAAAAGTTATATGAGAAAAATGTAAGAAAGGTTTCCTTAGATAAAATAAAATAAGAATTGCTCGAAATTTTAATGAAGTAAAAAATGAAAATTCCTCAAAAATATAAAGAAAAGTTTGTGCGAAATTTCTAAAACCTTCTAAAATTAAATTTAGAAATTCTAAAAAGATCAAGAAACATTTTAAAAACGTGAAAAAGACTGCTGATGAATTCTAGAACGTTTGAAGCAAATTTTTAGAATTTGTAAGAAAACAATCTGGAAAATTGTGGAAATCTCAAATAGAATTGCAAAAAAATGCTTTTGGAAGAAAAATTAGAAATTCTAAAACCATCGAAAATATAAATTCCAGAAAAGTTATATAAGAAAAATTGAAGGAAGGTTTCCTTAGATAAAATAAAATAATAATTGCTGGAAATTCTAATGAAGTAAAAAATTATAATTCCTTAAAAATATGAAGAAAACTTTCTGCAAAATTTTTTAAAATCTTCTAAATTTAAATTAAAATATTCCAAAAAGATCAAGAAATATTTTAGAAACTTGAGGTAAATTCTAAAACATTTAAAGCAAACTTTTGGAACCTGTAAGAAAACAATCTGGCAAATTGTGGAAATCTGAAATGGAATTAAGAAAAACATAAATAAAAATTGCTGAAAAATAGTAGAATTCTGGAAAAAATTAGAAATTTTAGAATATACATTCCTGAAAAATTTTGTAAGAAAAGTTCCCTTTAATGCATTGTTGGAAATTCCTATGAAATAAATAAAGAAAAATTGTAAAATCCTTGTAAAAATTAAGAAATTAAGAAGGTTTCTGCAAAATTCTAAAATTTTTCAAGAATGTTAAATTAAGAAAAAAAATTACATTGGAAATTTAATTATTTACATTAAGCAAGAAATGGTGCAGTTCTAGAATATTCAAATTTTATTTATTATTCCAGGAATTCTTTAAAAATATTGCTGACACATTTTAGAATACTTAATTTGAAAAAAAAAAATAAGAAAAGATTCTGGAAAAAAAGAGCTTTATTTTTTAGAATTTTCTTTTAGAAACGTATCTTCGGTTTGTTCCAGAATTTAGAGAATTTTCCAAAAAATAAGAAGTGTATAATAAATTATAGAATTCTGGAAAAGAAAATTTGTTTGAAAATAATTTCTTAAAAATTGTCGAAATTTTTTAAAATGTCTAGTAAAATAAAACAAGTACTTTTAGAAATCTAGAGGAGATAAGATACATATTAGAACCCTCGAAAAAAACTTTCGAAATCTGAAATAAATTTATTGAAAAATTCTAGTTTGAAAAATTGTTGAAAAAAAATAAGGAAAGTTCTTAGAAAACTGAAAAGTAAGTCAAAAATAACTGAAAAAATAACTACATAAAGCAAGAAATGGGGGAAAATATTGCTACAAAATTCTTGAGTCTTCAAAGAAAAAAACTGAGAGAAGATTCTCAAAAACAAAAGAAAACAGATAAAACATTTTTGGAGAATAATATTTACTGAAAAGTAAAACTGGATATTATGGGAAATTCTCAAAAATGAAGAAGCGTCTGGAAAATTTTAGAATTCTCGAAGAAAATTGTCGTGATATGCAAAAAATAGCCAAAAATTTAATTTGAAAAAAATCTTAGATGTAAAAGATGTTGTAAAATTGCTGGAAAACTAAATAAATAAATAATTGTTAAAATGAATTATTAAATAAAAATTTTGGCAATTTTGATGAAAATGAATCGAAAATTCTCGAAAATAGTGATTAAAGTAAAATTACACAAGTAAGATTGATGGGTGGCTTCTATCTCAATTTTCCATTCCTAATATCATAATCTTAAGGTTTGTTAAAATAATTTTTTAAATTTTTATTTTTACATATCTTAAATGATTTGAATGATTGTCTTCTTCTCTTCAAAATACTGCTACTGTTTTTTTTAACTAAAACAATTGTTTGGATTAAAGTTTTAAAAATATATGTAGGGTGGGTGGGTGGCCACTATCCCACTCTCCAATCCCAACATCACAAACCAAAGGTTTATCGAAAAATGATGTATTCTATTCAGACAAATCGTTTGTATACATTTTTCCTAATTAATCTCTTGTTTCTTTTTGATATTATAATTCGAAAGAACATCCACCCACCTTACATATACATTTAAACTTAAATGAAAACTAGTGGTCCCAAAAAAAATGCCGAAAGAAATTCGGAAATAGAAATTACTAAAATATATCTTTAAATTTATAAAGACTGTTAATTTTAAAAAAGGAAATACATATCTAAACTGAGGGGATCTGCCTTGAAACGCGTTTTAGGATCCTGGTAAAAGTTAGTGATACCCATAAAACAAAGGAATGCAACAAAACTACGCTACTAGAATTTTGTGATTCTAAAATTTTTTAAATAAGGTGGTTGTAAATTTATCTTGAAGACATCTTTTTCTAAATGACCTTTCTCTAGAAAAAAAAAATCTGGTAACCCTTCTCCCCCACTAAAATTTTCTACAAATAGTTGTAGAAATTTGTAAGGGAAATGCTGAAAATTCTAATTTTTTGAAGAGAAATTTCTGTCAAATTCAGAAAAAATTAATTCTTCGAAACTAAAGCAGTGGAATTATATTAAACAAACCTCAGTTTGACGATCAAATTTTCTGGCAACTTTCAGCAAATGAATAAGATTAAGGATACTACATGAAGGAGCATCAAAATTTTTGCAGATAATATAGTACAATTGACTAGGAGCACTCATGTCAAGCATCTGAATATAAATATGTGGAGATATAATGCGTAACCTCAATTTGTGACTTTGATACAACTAGAAGGCGGAAATGAGATCATTAAAACTTAAAGGTAGGCCAAAAAGTATATTAATTACAGGAAAGCCTAATTTCGTTAAACCAGCATTTATTTCAATTAAAATTATTTTAATAGTGCAGATATTATCAAACTAAACAATTTGATCGATTGCAATATTTATGTTTAACGGCATTTTTCGAATCCATCATAAAATCATTTCACGTCTCCTTTCTAAATTTAGAAATAATATGTGAATACTGGGTTATTTGAATATAAACAACAGCACGTAGGTTGTTATTATCGTAGCTATTATTAAGATTCCTAATGAAGCATATCCGTGTCTTTAGCACACCGAAGAAAGGCGGCGGTTTTTCTTTTCATGGTGATGACGGCCAGCGGCCAGAAACCGGATTACGCCTGCCATTGATGGGAAACAGTTTATACCGTGAAGTAATTTATTCGATTTATCTTTTACGAGAATGCAGAGGTTCTAAAGGAATAAATATTTCAATTTTCCAATTCATAATTAATATTTTTATCTTTCAAATCATTTCATCGTAAATCACTTGAAGATTTCACTGCTCTAGAAATTTTTATTTACGATTTTTCCACACGCGAGTTTATGTTAATCAATTGATAAATTATGAACGGAGAGAAAATTGGCGCCACAGTCTGTATGTGTTGTAACTGAATTTTTTACATTTTTTGAATATATTATTATGTAATCGTTTGTATATTTTTTTATTGAATAACATGTTTTTGGGACGATCGGCTTTGATCTTATTAGTGTTCGATTCTAAGAAGCTCTTCAACCAATCTTTTGTTTTTTATGCAGTTATTGGAGGGTATGATAGAGGCCTTCATGACCGGTTTTAACCTATTCGGGTCTAATCAGCAAAGTACAGTTAAATACAGAAAAGCAAAGAAGTTATCAATCTAAGTCGTTTAGGTTCCCCTAATTGGATAGATTTTGGAAACCTAATGATTTACTTCGTGGTACATTTTGAACTTCTAAATTATCAAATAGGTCCTTCAAAAACATTGTAATTATTACTAACAAAGCTATTGGGGTCAGCTTCCATATAGAACCTATGGAACCCTCAGTTACCAACAATCCCATGATCCATAGGTACGCTCGTTCGCGTTGTTGCGAAATATGCAATTAATCATTTTTAAGCACAGAAACCGTTTACACCGCGAAAAAAGAAGTTGCCGCGCTGCGTAAAAGGCGCTGCAATTATTACAATTATGGTAATACCAAGGGTAAATAATGAATTGTCAGTGAGAAACCAGTTCTGAACTAGCCGAGGATCGAATGTTGAAGCCGAGTCGCATCGGATTGTATTTTTGGCGCTCGTCTGTGAATCACTGGAAACTCGACGGTTTGTATATAAATAAGTCAAGTTGTGACGTGTAGGTGCACTCGGAGATAGTTTCTAAAATTAAAGCAATTAATGCGCAGCGCGGCCGGTGGTAGTCGAGTGTTTGAGTAAACAAAGCGCGCGCATCCTGAAAAATATTACGAACCCTCACTGTTGCTATTCTTAACAATCCATTATTTATAAAGATAGGTGACTTCTATTGTCTTTAATGGTGAAACCGAAACTCCTAAAATGAAATCCAAAATTGATCAAAATGACTGACCAGAAGAAAACAACATTACCTCCATAGTGTGTGGTTGAGCTTTGTTGGTATCTTCATGATATTTAATTTTTCTTTTGCGCTTACATTTCATAAATAGTAAACCAATCAAACAATGCAAAATTTAGGTTTACTTCAAAATTTGTGAACCTTCTGTGTCAATAGTGTAACAAACGACTTTATTAATTATTCTAAAAACAAACATAGAAAACACAAACATTGAAAATGACCAATAATTTAATTCAATATCATTTTTGGACAATATTGAACCCATCAAAAAAAATTTTTCGTTCATTCATTACCTTCATCCATTTGATGTTTTATTGACCAAATCTTGATGACTTTCAAATGCTCCGTTCCTATAATTCGGTTCACAATTGAAACACGTAAATTACTTTAACCGCGGACTATGGAATGGGGCCAAGTTTACAAGGTTTTTATTATTGTGCTATCGAAATTAAAATACAATGGCATTCGTGCACGCCAGGATATCTGAAGATGTACGTGTATAATTTATACGCGGCGTTTACGACGAAGGATCGTATTTACTTGGAGTGGTAATTAGTTTGAGGGCTCTCGGAGCGTTGACCTAGGACGGCGTCTTCGGAACAATTGTTGTTCCGGACGTCGCTAGACTATATATATATAAAATGCGATCCAAAATATACTTCCGTTCAACGCTGATGTTGTGTATATATAGTCTCAACAATTTATTATAATCCAGTAATCCATATTTAAATTATTATTATTAAAGTTCGGATAAGTTCCAGATACCTAGAAGATTTGGCATCTACTCCAAGGTCATATAACAGATACTTATTTAAAAACTCTCATAGATATTAAGTTATACAGTACATATCGAGATTTTTTTACAGATTCATAAGAGTTTTTTTGAAACGGTCTCTAGAAAACAAAAGTGGTATAATTTTATTTTTCACGATTTGAAAGAGGAATTTTATAATCTGAAGGATTTGGCGTTAAATTTCCAGCTGTGATATAGCAATTGTTTTGATGGGATATTAAAACGTTAATTTTGAATAAATTTTAAAAATTTCAAGGTCATTCAACTAGTGGTTAGCTTTTTACAACTTTTTAAATCACTGAAAGCAATTTTATTTCCTTTAGTTCGAGTTTTGTGAGTTTTCATTAAAATTTCAGCTGTGATAAAACAATTGTTTTGAAGGGATATTAAAACCACGTTCATTTTGAATAAATTTTGAAATTTTCAACTAGTGGATAATTTTTTACAATTTTTTAATTACTGAAATTTGCAATTTTATTTCCTTCAATTCGAGTTTTGTGAGTTTTCATTAAAATTCCAGCTGTGATATAACAATTGTTTTGAAGGGACATTAAAACCACGTTAATTTTGAAAATTTCAAGGTCATTCAACTAATGGTTCATTTTTTACAATTTTTCAAATCACGGAAAGCAATTTTGTTTCCTTAAATTCGAGTTTTGTGAGTTGTCTTTAAAATTCCAGCCGTGATAGAGCAAATGTTTTGAAGGGATATTAAACCACGTTCATTTTGAATAAATTTTGTAACTTTCAAGGTCATTCAACGATAATATTCTACAATTTTCTAAATCAACGAAAGCAATTTTATTTCCTTCAAATCGAGTTTTGTGAGTTGTCATCAAAATTTTAGCTGTAATAGAGCAACTGTTTTGATGACGTAGTATAACCACCTTTATTTAGAATAAATTTCAAGGTCATTCAATGAGTAATTCATATATTACAATTTTCTAAATCACCGAAAGGAATTTTATTTCCTTCAGTTCGAGTTTTGTGAGTTTTCATTAAAATTTCAGCTATGATATAGCAATTGTTTTGATGGGATATTAAAAGCACTTTCATTTTGAATAAATTTTGAAAATTTCAAGGTCTTTCAACTAGCGGTTAATGTTTTACAATTTTTCAAATCAACAAAAACAATTTTATTTTCTTAAATTTGAGTTTCGTGAGTTGTCATTAAAATTACAGCTGTGCTAGAGCAATTGTTTTAACGGTATATTAAAACCACGTTCATTTTGAATAAATTTTGAAATTTTCAAGGTCATTCAGCTAGTGGTTAATTTTTTACAAATTTTTAAATCAACGAAAACAATTTTATTTCTTTATTTTCAGTTTTTTGAGTTGGCATTAAAATTTCAGCTGTGATAGAGCAATTGTTTTGATGACGTGGTAAAACCACGTTTATTTAGAATACATTTTGCAAATTTCAAGGTCATTCAACGAGTGCTTGATATTTTACAGTTTTTTAAATCAACGAAAGCAATTTTATTAATTTTATTATCAATTCGAGTTTTGTGAGTTGTCATTAAAATTCCAGCTGTGATACAGCAATTGTTTTGAAGGGATATTAAAACCATATTCATTTTGAATAAATTTTGAAATTTTCAAGGTCATTCAACTAGTGGTTAATTTTTTAAATCACCGAAAACAATTTTATTTCTTTATTTTCAGTTTTTTGAGTTGGCATTCAAATTTTAGCTGTGGTAGAGCAATTGTTTTGAAGGGTTATTAAAACCACGATTATTAAGAATAAATTTTGAAAATTTCAAGGTCGTTTAACTAGTGGTTAAATTTTATAATTTTTTAAATCACCGAAAACAATTTTTTTGTGAGTTGTCACTAAAATTCCAGCTGTAATAGAGCAATTTATTTGATGGCATATTGAAAATACGATTATTTTCAATAAATTTTGGAAATTTCAAGGTCATTCAACTAGTAGTTCATTTTTTAGAATTTTTTAAATCAACGAAAGCATTTTTTTTCCTTCAATTCGAGTTCTGTGATTTGTCGTTAAAATTACAGTTGTGATACAGCGATTATTTTGATTTTGATTTTAAAATAATTTAAAGAGAAAAATATTTTAAAACAACACCGACTAAATGGAGTCATGATGAAAAATTCTACAAATCTCAAGAAAAAAGAAAAGTGGTAATATGTAGGTGAAAACAAAAGAAACCTTAAAGAAAATGCTCCAAAAATATAATTGCTAAGAAATTCAATAAATGTAGAAAAATCATTAAAAAAAAATTCTGGAATCCTCGAAAAAATCGCACAATTTGGAAGAAATTTTGTTGGGGAGAAATTTCAGAAATTTGAGTGGGGGAATATACATACTGAAAAATTCTAGAAACCACGAAGGGGAAATTCTCGCAATTTTAAAAAGTAAATTATCTTTTTTCAAGGCAACAATTCTGAAAAGTTTTAAAAATCTGAAAGATAATAGAAGTTTCCAGAAAATTTCGACAAAATTAAACAAGTAGGGTTCTAAATAACCTCAAGAAAACTTCTCACAGTTTATAAGATAACTTACTGTAAAATTCTAGATACATAGGTAGCTAGAAAACCTTAGAGACCTCAAAGAAAATTATCTTTTTTTTTTAAAACATTTCTGGAAAATTGAAGATGTTTGAAATTTAAGATTCTGGAAAACTTTAAAAATCTGAGAGATAACAGAAGTTTCCAAAAAACTCCGACAAAATTAGACAAGAAAGGTTCTAGATAACCTCAAGAAAACTTCTCACAATTTAAAAGATAAGATACTGTAACATTCTAGATAGATAGATTGTTAGAAAATCTTAGAGACCTCAAAGAAAATTTTGTAAGAAACATTTCTGGATAATTTCAGATATTTGAAAAAAAATGTTGGAAAATTATAGAAATTTTGAAAAATAATTTCGTATTTTACAAACGAAAATGCTAGAAATCTGGATAAAAAATTGTTGGAAATTTCTAAAAACCCAATAAAATAAAACGTTTTTTTTTTAAGTATTAATGAAAGGTTCTACCAAATTTTAAAAATCCAAAGGGAACGAAAGTTTTTCGACAAAGTGAAACAAAGTGAGAAATGCAGGTAAATTTCAGAAATATTAGGAAAAATTTAAAATAGAAGTTACTGGAACATTCTAAAAAACTAGAAAATTTTAGAGCCTTCAAAGGAAATTCTCAAAATTTGTTAGAAAAATTGCTGAAAATATTTAGAAATTCGTAAAAATATGTTGGAAAATACTATAAATATTGAAAAATATTTTCGTAATTTGTAAAATAAAATACTAAAAAAAAAACTTAAAAATGTAACAATTTAGAAGGAGAAATTCTAAAAGATCTGGTAATATTTTTACATAGAAGAAACATGTTAATGAAAGAGAAATTACTAGAAATTTCTATTTGAAAGATAATTTTTTAGAAATTTAAGTAAATGTAGAGAAAATGTAGTTTAGAAAATTATAAAAATTATTTTGTAAAATTTTTAAACATCTAAGAAAAATTTTTTAGAGTATTAGAATTTTTTAATATTCTAGAAAATGAAGTGAAAATAAAATTCTAGATATATAATAGAAAATATTGATCGAAATTTTCTTCCAGATTTCTAGAATTGATAGAGTTTTTTTTCATTATATTGTTTAAGTTTTCTGGAATATTCTCTAGCTAACTTACTGAAAAATCTATAAATATGAAAAATTGGTGGCAATTTCCTAATGCTTCGTAGAAATTTTACCAATTTGAAACTAAATTTCTCAAAAATAAGAAAATGTGCTGGCAAATTCTATAAATTTTAAAAAATAATCTCGTTATGTGATAAAAATAAACAGATCTAAAAATTTGGAAGAAACATTCTTAGAAGCTTCTGACGAAAACCAAAAAAGAAACAAGGTCAAGAAAAACGTGCAAAAAGTAAAAATGGTGATGTGGTCATCATAATATTTTCCCTGTTATTTTTGATGATGTTTTACTGATTGGAGGGTGGGATAGAGGCCACCCACCCACCCTACATATACATATAAACTTTAATTCCTTTTTGTCTCGCGGATTTCAATGAAATTAATTACAGAACTTTTTGAATAAAAAAATATTAAAAAGGTAAAATTTTTGAGAGAGTAAATTTGTAAAAATTTGATGCATGATGGGTGGGCAAACTTTAAATCTAAATTAGATAAGATTAGTCATAGAAAGTCATTTATATTTAATCTTAAATTTTGATTTTGTTTTATTTTTTATTACATAAAGGGTTTTATTGTTTTTAGCAGCAAAATCATCAACGATTAGCAACCCTCCACCCTCCAACCAGTAAAACATAATCGAGGGTTTTAGTTAGAAGTTGTAAAATGTAAACAAACACAAAATAATTGCAATTTTTAGAGATTTATTCATACAAATTTTTCAAATAATTTTTGATGATGTTTTACTGATTAGATGGTGGGATAGAGGCCACCCACCCACCCTACATATACATATCAACTTTAATCCTTATCGTCTCGCGGTTTCTAATAAAATTAAGTACAAAACTTTTTGAGTAAAAAGAAATTCAAAAGGTAAAATTTGTGAGTGAGTAAATTAGTAAAAATTTGATGCATGATGGGTGGGCAGACTTTAAATCTAAATTAGATAAGATTATCTATAGAAAGTCATTTATATTTAAACTTAAAGTTTGATTTTGTTTTATTTTTTATTACACAGAGTTTGATTGTTTTTAGCAGTAGAATCATCAACGATTAGTAATTAAAGTTATTATGTATATGTAGGGCGGGTGGGTGGCCTCTATCCACCCTCCAATCAGTAAAACATAAGCGAGGGTTTTAATTAAAAGTTGTAAAATATAAATAAATACAAAATAATTGCAATTTTTAGAAATTTTTTCATACAAATTTCAAGCAACTGAAAATAAAAATATTATAGAACTTAACAAGTGTTTTTTGGGATTATATGAAATTTGCTTTAGAAACGTTAAAATACCAATTTTTGATATTAAGTTTTCAAAATTTTTGGGATTGTTTTCGAAGAACTTTTTAGAAATGTTAATTGGCTTAAAATTATAAGCAGAGAGGAGTTAGATTTCTTGAGAATACTAGTTCGAGGTTAATTAATCGTCCCGTTCTAAAAAATGTCGAGGAACGTCTTCTTCCATTTACATTACATAAAGTATTTATGGACGCGAAGAAAATTATGTAACGCAAACATGTATGTCCGTCCCGTAAATAAACAATGATAGGTGTTGGAAAGCTGCGACCGTAAAAGGAATAATAAAACGGCAGTAAAACAGCTATTTGTGTTAAAGTTCAAGATTACAAATGGAATTTTAGATAGCTTCTGCTTTATGACACACTTTGCGCACATAAAATACAGACGGTTGCATATGGGTTATGCATGTTACAAACAATTTATTGTCACCCATCCTTCAACAACTGCGGTTTCGAGCTTTGGCTCTCATCATGATGGGGAATTTTTAAAAAGACTAAACTAAACTATTACATATTTATTTAATTATTTTAGAATACCCATGGTCGTACCGATAATTTTCATGGTTGTAAAAATTGTCTTTTTTTATTGACGAGGTTAAGTAAATGATAAGTATCATTCATGCAAATGGAATTGTACGGTTTTTTTACACGGAGCCCTTTTTGTAAGCGGAAATAGCGTAAAGTCGTACCGTAACAGAGCTAGTCTATTATTTGCTTTACCTGGTAACAGTAACAATGCCAGGGCTAGATAACGGCGGCGGCGTTCCTTTGTTGTTTTGTTGTGCCTGCGAAGGCTTTTCCTGAATTCAACACAACCGTAATTGCGCCCGCATAGCTTTTACCTGAAAATGCAAATGCTCAAAGAGAAAGTTCGAACGCCAACGCAAACGCGAGCAGGGAGTGATGATTGCCTTATAATCAAAATCAATTGAGGCTCGCGAACATTTCAATTGAGGCGAATTATGCAACAATTAGAGGCACGCTTTGTTTATTGATATTAAGTGATATCAAGTTTTTTTGATTTTATTGTTGAGTCGTTCACCGCGATTGTTTACACTTACGCATTACGGTTTCCTACCGTTATGATTTATAGCGTCCAGCAATTTTTCGTCATTATGCATCATCATTATTTATACATCTTGCGCTTTTAATTAGTAGTACTAATAAAGGCCGTGCGCGCATCCACGCCTGGAAAGGGGAAGTAATATCGTTGATATCCGGCCAAAGTACCGCAATGTGTTTTCATATAGTACTTCATGAATAATGGATTATGCGCTGCACGGGAACGCTTTTGCTTCTTCGCCTCTTCGCTTATTCGCTTATGCTCCTTTGGATTCATCAAAAATGCACGCTGTCTGCACACTCGTTTATTATAGGAATATTTTATTGTAATATCTCGTCTCGCCTTGATGTATTTACAGCGTATTTATAATATCCATGCGTCGGCTATCGTCTTCTTATCGAACAACCGATGTTTTTAACCTCGCGGCTCTTATCTATTAGGACATAATTCAATATTTGTGTTATCGACACTCGGTACATAAATCTACGATGGGATATCTGTTTACTAACTTTATGTAATGCTAGAGATTTTTTTATCGGTTATCGGTTTCTAAATCACAAGTAAAATTATTCTACACCAAACTGCAACAAATAATCAATTTGAAATGATAAAATACCTTAAATTACGTACCAAGCTTTATGTAATGCATGGATCAATCAGCATCATTATAACTTGGTACTACGTTCAATTAAATTCCAGTCGATTATGGCATTAAAAGCTAAACAAATATTATCAAAATAATGAGAAAAATATTTTGCTCATTATTAATTATCATTATTAATACTGCACTATTTAATTTGCATAAATATTTTATAGTTTCAACAAGATGGTACTACCAACTAATGTTGTATCGCAATTGATATTTTATTATAGTCTCCAAGAGTTGTTATCCACCAAACACTTACCAGTATTATTCGTTATAAATACCAAAGGCTTTCAAAATGAAAAGATTCAAGTATGTAAATTTGGGCAAGCGAACGGATTGATGCGGAAAATCGCAATTCGTGCGGACCGGCATAAAATTCCGAGGGTGAATCGAGAGACGGAGTATGACGACCCCTTTTATTGCTCAAGTACCTGGACTCGGGGATAAGTGCCTGTAGAATTCATGGGCTATCTTCTTAAAAAAAAATTCGAGGGCCCTGTCACGGCCAATTTGCAAGGTTTTGAGGAAGTGCAACACAAAAGGAAACTGAAACGCGTGTACTCGCATCTCCACAACAAACAATGGGCAGAATACCGACTAATTACGGATTACCGCGCGGTAACGGTCGCAACCGTCCTCACGATTAGTGTTAACAATACGCTGGCTTTTACTATCAGTCGCTTGAATCTTCGCGGAAAACAAATGAAGGAGATTGTTTATTAAGACAAATTAACCGTTTTGTTTTTTTTTTATATTTCACATTTAGCATATGCATGATGTTTTTACAAATTAATTATTGTTCCCTGTCAACAACAGCCACGGACCGGTTTCGAGCTATTATGGATTTACTTTGGAGTATTTAACTATCCGGGTTAACCATCGATTAGATGGTACCTTTATGGTAATATCGTAATCAACTTTTGCAAATTGTTTTAATGATTTATTGATATTTCTTTACATGTTCACTTAAGAAATATATTCTAATATTTAATATATATTTAACTACTTAACAATTTGGATTAGGGAACATGTGGGCGGAGTTCACGTCGTGTTCTTCCACTCAGACCCATATTACTGGATGATGGTATCCTCACCAGCAGTATATTCTAGTTATTTTAGGCTATATTTTATAATAACTGAATAGTTGAGGCTGTTAGTTGTTGAAAGTTCATATTCTAATCACTTTGGTAAATTTTCGTAAATGAAATACGATAACACTTTCAAATATTTATTTTGCCGTTCGCGACAATTGTGTCTTCTTCAGGCGAAGAAATTTCTTCTGTTATCGTATTATATTTTATAAATAAACATCTACAACAATAAATCTTACCAAGATTACAAAATAAATCACTTGTTGAAACAACTACTTATCATCAGATATTGAATGATATAAAAGCATATTACGAATAAAGCACTAATAACCTTTCTTTACACTTTTAAAAATGTGAAGAAAGGTTATTAGTACTTTATTCGTCAAATTAATTTGTAAATCATTCAATTTATTGATATAAAAGCAATGTGTACAACTATCAAAGATGTACGATGAATTCAAATTGTAAAACAACACCAATAGTTTAATTAACCTCTAATTATCAAAGATGTATTTATTCCTGTTAAATAAAATAAATCTTAATGAGTGGAAAAATCTAGGAATTTACATATTTAAAAACATTTCACGTTCTCAAATAATCCAAGAATTAACAACATAACGACTTTTAAAAAAAGCAATGAATAAATACATTATATATTTTCTCCAAAAGTTCCTCTAAGAACAACTTTCGTGCTTCGGCATAATGTGGTCGCGACATGTAGCGCCCTTAACTCCAATAACTAAGCGCAGCAGGGAAATGTAGTCCCGTCATGTAGTTACCGAAGTTAAATTTTCGAACCAGACAACTCCGGGAAAAATGCACTTTCGGTAATCCAGTTTGGGGGCGAAGCTCGCAAAACGGATTTACTAGAGGCGGTGGAAGTTTACAAAGCCAAAATTAATTCCCCATCAAACCGGCACCGAGATACCGTTCTAATGGCGTTAAATACGTAAGGTAATTAGCCGTAATTAAAGTTTATTATTAGTTAAATAATTGATTTATCGAGGGATGGTGTGATGATGATGATATTCAAACAAAATTAAAAACTACCCGCTTCTTGGTACATTTGAAAAATGAAAGGATTAAAATTAAATTAAATAGTTGACCTAAAATTATTACAAAATTAAATATGGATAAAAAAAATTTCTTCCCTTTCAATAATTGCTTCGTGTCAATTTCGATCTATTTCAAAGTATTAGAGTTGAATAGAAACAAAGAAAATTACGTCTTTTTTTTAATCCAATAAGATATGTCATAAGTTCGTGCCTAGTCATTTATTATCATACGAACTGTATTTTTTGAACAACAAAATGTTTAAAATATTTTCCTTATTCAGAGAAAAAACACAGAAATATAAATAAAAGCCAAAAGTAAATATATCCAATTCCATTAATAATTCATTAAACGCTCTTTTATATTTTACTGATTAAAGAAAGGGTTAGATGAATGCCCACCCACCCTACATTATATTTATTTAAATCATTATTTACAGTTTTGTTATAACTTTATTATTTTTTAAGCAGCAAAATCATCAACAAATAGTATTTAAAGTTATTATGTACAGGGTGTCTCACCAAAACCGCACATCAAAAGTTTATGGACTTCTAGTGAATGTATTTTTATGAAATTTTCATGGCCTATGTAATCAAGTGTGCTTAAAAGTAAAGAAGATAGGTAGGGAACGCTAGTATAGATAAAAGCACAATTAAATTCTGCGTCCGAATATGTAAAAATATACAGGGTGTTCCATTTAAGGAAAACGAGATATATTATATTAAATTTGATCAAATGTGGTTTGAAATTTTGAACACCCTGTATATTATTTTTTCAAAAATAACTCATCATTGGATACCCTCAGGTATTGACCATGTGTAGCCAAAATTAGAACCCTTCAATTTTATTTTAGTCGGAGATATGTATTTTTAAAGTGAACTCTGAAAAAGCACAAAATTTTTAAAAATATCAATTATCTCGAAAACGCTTAAATTTGGACGTTATGTTACTTAATAATTTTTTTCACAGAATTTTATGTAGAATCTAAATACGTATTAAAAAATATAGTATTCCTTTTGAAATAAGGAAGTTGGTGTTGACAAGTCGTATAATCTTGAAAATATTTTAATTAAATAGAGCACACTTGATTACATAAGCCATGAAAATTTCATAAAAATACATTCACTAGAAGTCCATAAACTGTTGATGTGCGGTTTCGGTGGGACACCCTGTATATGTAGGGTAACCTAACCTCCAATCAGTACAACATAAGCAAAGGTTTTAATTAAAGCTTGTAAAACGTAAATAAATATAATATTATTACAAAATTTAATAGATTTATTTAAACAATATTTTAAATAATTTTTGATGATGTTTTACTGATTGAAGGGTGGGATAGAGGCCACCCACTCACCTTACATATACTTCTAAATTTTAATTCCTTATCGTCTAGCTATATTCAATGAAATTAATTACATAATTTTGTGTATAAAAAAAAAGAAATAAAAAGGAGTGAATAAATTAGTAAAAATTTAAATGATAATGGGTGGGTTGGCTTTAAATCTAAATTAGATAATATTAGCTATAGAAAATCATTTATATTTAAACTTAAATTTTGATTTTTTTAAAAATTTTATTACACAAAGGGTTTGATTGTTTTTAGCAGCAAAGTCATCAACGATTAGTAATTAAAGTTATCAAGTATATGTAGGGTGGGTGGGTGGCCTCTATCCCACCCTCCAATCAGTAAAATATAAGGGAAGGTTTTAATTAAAAGTTGTAAAATATAAATACATACAAAATAATTACAATTTTTAGAGATTTATCCATAAAAAAATGAAATAATTTTTGATAATGTTTTACTGATTGAAGGGTGGGATAGAGACCACCCACCCACCCTACATATACATATAAATTTCAATTACTGATCGTCTCGCGGTTTGGAGTAAAATTTATTACAAAACTTTTTGAATAAAAAAGAAATTAAAAAGGTAAAAATTTTGAGTGAAAAAATTAATAAAAATTTGATGCATGATGGGTGTACAGACTTTAAATCTAAATTAGATAAGATTAGCTATAGGAAGTCATTTATATTTAAACTTAAATTTTGATTTTGTTTTATTTTTTATTACACAACGAGTTTCATTGTTTTTAGCAGCAAAGTCATCAACGATTAGTAATTAAAGTTATCAGGTGTATGTAGGGTGGGTGGGTGGCCTCTATCCCACCTTCCATTCAGTAAAACATCATAAAAATTTTAAATAATTGTATGAATACATCAATTCATAAAATGCAATTATTTTGTGTTTGTTTATATTTTACAACTTGTAACTAAAACTCTCGCTTATGTTTTACTGATTGGAGGGTGGGATAGAGGCCACCCACCCGCCCTACATATACATGATAACTTTAAATCCTAATCGTTGATGATTTTGCTGTAAAAAAAAACAATAAAACCTTGTATATAATAAAAAGTAGAGCATAATTCAAATTTAAGTTTAAATATAAATGACCTTCTATAGCTAATTTTATTTAATTATCATCATCATGCATAAAAATGTTATTAATTTACTTTCTCAAAAATTTTATCCTTTGAATTTATTTTTAATTCAAAAACTTTTGTAATTAATTCTGTTCCAAACGGCGAGACTATCACTAATTGAAGTTTATATGTATATGTAGGGTGGGTGGGTGGCCTCTATCCCACCCTCCAATCAGTAAAACATACGGGAGGGTTTTAATAAAAAGTTGTAAACTATAAATAAACACAAAATAATTGCAATTTTAGAGATTTATTCATACAAATTTTTCAAATAATGTTTGATGATGTTTTACTGATTAAAGGGTGGGATAGAGGCCACCCACCCACCCTACATATACAAATAAATTTCAATCACTGATCGTCTCGCGGTTTGAAGTAAAATAAATTACAAAACTTTTTGAATAAAAAAGAAATTCAAAAGGTAATGTTTTTGAGTGAGGAATTTAATAAAATTTTTGTGTATGATTGGTGGACAGACTTTAAATCTAAATTAGATGAGATTGGCTATATAAAGTGATTTATATTTAAACTTAAATTTGAATTATTTTTTATTTTTATTACACACAAGGTTTTATTGTTTTTTGTAGCAAAATCATCAACGAAGAGCAATTAAAGTTATCAAATATATGTAGGTTGGGTGGGTGGCCTCTATTCTACCCTCCAATTAATAAAACATCATCAAAAATGATTTGAAATATTTGTATGAATACATGAATTCAAAAATGCAATTATTTTGTGTTTGTATTTTACAACTTTTAACTAAAACCCTTGCTTATGTTTTACTGATTGGAGGGTGGGATAGAGGCCACCCACCCACCCTACATATACATAATAACTTTAAATCCTAATCGTTGATGATTTTGCTGTAAAAAAACAATAAAATCTTGTATGTAATAAAAAATAAAACATAATTCAAATTTAAGTTTAAATATGAATGACCTTCTATAGTTAATCTTATCTAATTTAGATTTAAAGTCTGCCCACCAATCATGCATAATTTTTTTTTATTAATTTACTCACTTAAAAATTTTACCTTTTGAATTTCTTTTTCATTCAAAAAGTTTTGTAATTAATTTTGTTCCAAACCGCGAGACTATCAGTGATTGAAATTTATATGTATATGTAGGGTGGGTGGGTGGCCTCTATCCGACCCTGCAATCAGTAAAACATCATCAAAAATGATTTGAAAAATTTGTGTGAATATATCTCTAAAAATTGCAATTAGTTTGGGTTTACTTATATTTTACAACTTTTAATTAAAACCCTGGCTTATGTTTTACTGATTTGAGGATGGGATAGAGGACACCCACCCACCCTACATATACATAATAACTTTAATTGCTAATCGTTGATGATTTTGTTGCTAACAAAAAATAAAACCTCGTATGTAATAAAAAATAAAGCATAATCCTAATCTAAGTTGAAATATAAATGAGCTCCTATAGCTAATCTTATCTAAGCTTGATTTAAAGCCTTTCCACTTATCATGTATAGAATTTTTATTAATTTATACAGTCAAAAATTTTACTTTGTCTATTTTCTTTTATTCAAATTTTATAGATAAAATTATTGCAAACCGCGAGGCGATCAGTAATTAAAGTTAATATGTATATGTAGGGTGGGTGGGTGGCCTCTATCCGACCCTGCAATCAGTAAAACATCATCAAAAATTATTTGAAAAATTTGTATGAATAAATCTCTAAAATTGCAATTATTTTGTGTTTTAATAATAAAATATATAAGTCCTTTACGTTGTAGATAATTCACTAATAAATAGAAAAAACACGAAAATATATTCGTAAAATCTACAACAGATTTTACGAATATATTTTCGTGTTTTTTCTATTTATTTTGTGTTTATTTATATTTTACAACTTGTCATTAAAACCCTCGATTGTGTTTTACTGATTGGAGGGTAGGATAGAGGCCACCCACCCACCCTACATATACATATAAACTTTAATTCCTTATCGTCTCGCGGTTTCCAATAAAATTAATTATAAAGCTTTTTGAATAAGAAAGAAATTGAAAAGGTACAATTCTTGGGGGTTTCCTTATCCCACCCTATCCTACCCTCTAATCATTAAAACATCCTCAAAATATTAACATGAGAAATTTGTTAATTGATAAATTTTATTCCAGGAAAACTTTTTATAAAGCAATTCATATTTTTTCAATAAATATTCAAAAAAATTGATTAAAACCTACACCTCGTATAAGTTTGACTAGATGTAAATTAAGAATGAACTTAAGATGATCAATAAACCAAAGTGCACTATTCTAATTGACCTATGCATAAATAAATAAATTTCTGAGACTGAAAGGGAAACCTGTTACGGCTTAAGCATTAGCATTCACGTATTAATAATTAACAACACGAAGAAGACTGGATCTTAGATGTGTTACATATATTTCCGTAATACACTTTCATTTTCCCAGTTAATTACGGAGCTTTTTATTGCTTGGGAGTGCGGCGCCGCTTAAATTAACAATAACCGTAATGGAGATAAAGCGATCGCCACGATCTCGAGTGGATTTTACGACAATTCCATCGAGCCATTTGAGGCAGTTTTTAATTTTTTATGCGCGAGCAGATAACGTTTATGGGGCGATTAAAAGTTACTGATATAATTATGTTATTAACGCACTGGTTGATACGATAATCGATTCGGAATTGATGTTAGCTTTTAGATAAGAGCCAACTGTTCATTTGGTGAAGATAATTTTAAATGTTTCATTATGAAGTCAGATTATTATTAAGAAATATTATATTGAATTTCGATTCTAAAATCCAAAATCCATGACACAAAAACCAATAAAAGAAAGCCAGAGAAATAGTTGTTTCAAAAGTGCTTTGTTCTTGTAGTCTTAAATAAGACTCATCTATTGTAGATTTTACGAAATATTTTCGTGTTTTTTCTAATATAAGAAATATTTAATTGTGCAGGAGTTTACTTTTGTGAATATAATGAAGAAGGAGATACGATTACTTTGTAGTAGTAGTAGTGTTTGGCTATCGACCACGTGGTTCTTCCGCCGTGTTATTTGTGTGTGCCTAAATGAGCTTGTTACTTTAACATTACTTTGTTTTACTATTTTATTTAAAATTATATTTGACTATAATTTAAACTAACAGTGAAAAACTTTATGTTTGATAATGATTAGCTGTTAGTATAATCGTGTCTTATTCTTTGCAATATAAGAAAGTTTTTTTTCTTGAAAAATATACATTTAACATATTTAATTTAAATGACAAACGAATTCAGCCATGAAACGTAATCCATTTAGCAATAAGCCACCGGTGAGGGATTCATAAATAATCAGTTTGGAAACCAAACATTTCGTAACGAGCCGCGGTTTTATTTTATTTCGAAATTGATAATTAGAATGAATGAATTTTATTTTTTTGAACATCGTTAAGTTCGTTATATAAGCAATTATATCGTGGCCGATGAAGCCATCAGGCTAATTGAAGTCGTTTGTCGAGAAGCGGTGGCGTTGGCCTGCTGGGCAAATACCAGACCAGATGGATTTACATACACCTCCTGGAGCAGAGCTGTGGGAACGCCGGGACAATGCGTGGATTTCATTAGATCAGACAAAAGATTCACTATCTAATTAGGCACGTTAATTCGGATACAAATAAATTCAATTGTTAATTACGCGCCTGCAACGAAACAATTAATTAATTTATAATAACAAAGTAATTACCAAATTCGTACATTTGTATCGAAGGCTGAAAATTGCCTGTGAAGGTAATTAATGTGCGATATTTACTAACGATTCCTTATTGTAATTAAATCGAGTAAGAAACGTAAACATGTAAAGCAAATATTTAAATATTCTTCTTCTTGTACTTACTTAATTAGGCTGTAAGACCTTTGATCGATAACCATTTTATAGATTATGTATTATATTATTAATTTGTATATTCTCAAATGTAAAAACAGTCTATAAATAAAGATGTTATATAATATAATAATATGTTAAGCCTGATGATTTTAAAGGTATATTTTTTATCACATCGTCACAATTTTTCTGAGTGTAAAGTATTCCCTCCCGGATAATATCCCACCGGAAAGATCGGAGCGAAAGTTCAATAAAACCACTTCCACACCAAACAAAGCGTGGCAATTGAGAATCGATCGATTCTTGGACGTTTTTTTTTTCTTGCCATTGTCTCAATGCAACGTTCCATTATTTATCCATTTTTACACGCAATAACACTGCATTACGTGTGAAGCGAGATTCATTCACAAAACGCCAACTGCGTTCGTTATTTAGGAATTTATAATATTCACATGAGTCACGATTGAATATAATATTCCAAGGCGAACGGAAAAGTCTATGGAAACTCATTTCACTTAATGAAGACGTTGAATAGCTTCGAATCACCTTTTCAAACATTTAATTGGGATCATTAAAATTAATTATAATAAATAAATTAGAAAAAAAATCTCAAGATCAAAGCAATATCTTTGCAAAGACGTATTAAATATTATACGAAAAGTTACAAAATGATTGAAGACAAATAAATACGTGGAATAGGTGGGTGGTTACTATACCACCTTCCAATTAAAACATCCAATTATAAATCATCTACAGTTTTTTAGATTAGATAACAATACATAGGGTCACCCACCTCTAACCCACCCTCCAATCAGTGAAACATACGCGAGGGTTTTATTGAGATTGTTTTGATTTAAAAAATGATCATAATATAATATTTTGCTGCTTATTGTAATCAAAAATGTAGAACTTTGCATAGATTTAAGGATCTATAGATCATAAGGATTGTGGCGACCGCTAAAAAAAAGTGGTTAAAACATAAGTGCGTTAGTTAAGATTCTAAAGATCAAAAATTCCTTTAATGAAATAGATCAATCAGTACCATTAAAGTATGATCAGTAAGAAAAGAAGATACTATAGAGATGAAGAATATTAACGAAGAGGATTTTATTTCCTTTATCTTTCTAAAAGTAATTTTTGCATTTAAATGAAGACAGTTAAAACTGCTTGATGATTCGCCGTACTTTTGATTTTTAATACATTTCATCACAAGAGTATAAGTTTTAAACCTATTGTTATTGTAGTAGGCTAGATCACGTACCCAAAAAAAGGCCAACGATCTCCAAGGTTGCCTAATTATGCCATGTCATATCCTGTGCCCAAGCATGTAAAATCCAAAAAATCCAAGATTGTCAAACAAATGTTTCGAAAGTCGAAACATGTGGCGCGCATGAAATCGACAATCGTGGTGCAATTGTCGAGGGGGGGCCACAGGATGGATTTCACGTTCGTTATCGGCGGTCTATCTGGCGAATCAAATAATTGAGGGTTGGGATCGCACGCGAGCCCAAGTGGCCGAAAAACACTTAAAAAATATTATAAACGCCGTCCCCATCCTCAATTATTTCATTAATCCGCAATTACATAAACGGGCGTTGGGTAATTTCGTCTAATTAGCGTTGTTCCGATGCAGTGACCTAAACCCGCGGATCGGCAGCTGTTCGCGGGGGGAAAAAACACCGCGGCTTTTCGCCTTCCGACGTATTGATTTTCGTGCCACGTGCCCGATGCGGGACCGCTGGGGGGATCCGCGATTCTTCGGAAAAGAGGCCAATTTGGAGCCTCATTTGTCCGGTGTGCATGATTAAACTGTCACCGGAGATTCAGCCCTTTAAAATTGCCTCCGGCGTCCTCGATACCCTGTTTTGTTGCAGTTTACTGGGGCATCAATATTCCTGGCGTGTTTGCCCTCGCAAAAAGATTTATACGTCCAATACAGAAAATTCCTGATCCTTAATATCTGTCTCTGACATATGAATAGATAAAATTTAGGGAAAAAACTTTCGTATGTAGTATTCTTCAATATCAAGATGTATGTAGAAGCAAATGAACGAAGAGAAAAAGTAATCAAGAAGAAAATGGAATAACATAGCTTATTAAGTAAACTTTAGGAGAAGTTGCAAAGATTTTGCAGGAAACTTCTTTACCACTATATCAAAAATATAATAATATTTTTTTCTGCTAAAATTTAAAAAGATTAAAACAAAACTTTAACTTATGATTTTTGAAAAGTTAAATCAGTTTCAACATATCTATAAGTAAATAAAAAAAAAAAACAAATGAAACAATACCAGCTGTTTTAATCAGAAATCGAATATTTAGAACTTTGAAATAAACTTGTTTAAAAACAAATAACTCAAAAATATTTCTACAACGATCTTAAAGACTTTAATACAGTTTATTATTGTTTGAAAACAGTAGAAACTTTATATAATTCCAACTAAAACATGGCCTACTTCAATAAATAACAAATTAACCGTTAGTATCCTCTAGATCGATCACAATAAATTTACCTAGCGTACTCTTGACCTACCCTAATACTTCGCACATTAACGCAGGCCAGGAGTACGCTAGGTCAAGATAGAAATTATTGCGGTAGGTCAAGAGTACGCTAGGTTAATGCACCACAGTATGCTTAATCAAACAATGGTTTCAATATTGAATAAGAGTAGTTCAAAAGAGCCGATAATATATGTAATAAAACAATTGAAAAATTTTAAGATCCAAAAACACGTCTTAGTAAAACTCATTGTTGTTGTAGATTTACGAAATATTTTCGTGTTTTTCTAATTATTGGTTAATTTTCTAAAACGTAAAGGACTTTAATAATTTTATTCCTTTTAAGATTCTAGAGTAAAAAAAATAATTGTAACATAAACGAGGGTTTTAAATAAGAAAAAAAATTAAACCATAAAATTGCTTATTAAATTATTATTATAAAAACGTACAATTTGCATTAATTGAAATTCTCAAATACGTTCTAAGTGAAACAATACCAAGTGATTTAATTAACAATCGAATTAATACAAAACTGTTTCTAACCCGTGGTCAAACACTTTTGTGTTAATTCGATTGTTGATTAAGAAATTAATATGTTTTACTAGTGGAAAGGTAGGTTTAGAATAACTTACATATGCATTTACAATTAATCCACCATTTTGCTCTTCCTTAAAAAAATACGACAGCATTTTTTACTTTCCGTATGTAGGGAAAATATCGTTATAATTTATATTTTTTACGAAAAAAATTTCTTATCAAATGATTTATAATTTTTATTTGTATTATTTTAAAATTATAGAATTTATTTTATTAAAATATTATTTTTCGATTGTTTTCGTATTTATTTTAAATGTTTTAAGCCATTCTTTCGTAATTGTTGCAATAGGGCACCCATATTAAATAAAATTGCAAGTAATACTGTACTGGGCCGTTACGGTGTTATTCAGAATTCAATTATAATAAGCTGTGAAAGCCAATGTGGGTTTTTAAATATGATTTATTGTTTCCGAAACAATCGTATCGCGACACGCTGCTTGAATCGACGATGCGGTGTAAACAATTTTTAATACTTCGTATGTGTAACACCTAATCTTTTAATTCACCGTATCGAGTGTACGGTTTCGTTTAATTAACAAACATTACGATAATACACTTCAATTTATCAACAACAGAAATCAGAAAATTTTATATTATTGCAATCGTATCAGGATTAGATTAGAAATAGATTATTTCTATTTGTTTAAATAATAAATTTAAAAGAAGCAAAAATTCGTTTTTATTTAAAAAAAAAAAACAGATGAAATATTTGAGAATTGCTAATGTTTATATATTTTTGTTTCATTGTGTTAAATATTATTTTCAGATTTGTAACAACAGTTAACAGTTATGTAATTCAAGGGTGTGGGATAGAGGCCACCCACCCACCCTACATATACATGATAACTTTAAATACCAATCGTTGATGATTTTGTTGCTAAAAACAATAAAACCTTGTATTTAATAAAAAATAAAGCATAATACAAAGTTTAAATATGTGTTAATTTTCTTTTATTCAAATTTTGTAATTAAAGTTATTGCAAACCGCGAGGCGATCAGTAATTAAAGTTCATATGCATATGTAGGGTGGGTGGGTGGCCTCTATTCCACCCTCCAATCAGTAAAACATCATCAAATATTACTTGAAAAATATGTATGAATAAATCTCCAAAAATTGCAATTAATTTAATTGATATTTTACAACTTTTAATTAAAACCCTCGCTTATTTTTTACCGATTGGAGGGTGGGATAGAAGCCACCCACCCACCCTACATATACCTGACAACTTTAAATAATAATCGTTAATGATTTTGCTGCAAAAAATAATAAAACCGTGTATGTAATAAAAAATAAAACAAAATCAATATTTAGGTTTAATTATAAATTACTTTATATAGTTAATCGTATCTAATTTAGATTTAGTGTCTACCCACCCATCATGCATCAAATTTTTGCTAATATACTCACTCAAAAATTTTATCTTTTGAATTTCTTTTTTGTTCAAAAAGTTTTGTAAATAGTTTTACTTCAAACTACGAGACGATCAGTAATTGAAATTTACATGTATATGTAGGGTGGGTGGGTGCCCTCTATCCCACCCTCCAATCAGTAAAACATCATCAAAAATTATTTGAAAAATTTGTATCAATAAAACTCTAAAAAATGCAATTATTTTGTGTTTATTTGTATTTTACAACTTTTAACTAAAACCTTCGCTTATGTTTTACTGATTTGATGTTGGATAGAGGCCACCCACCCACCCTACATATATATAATAACTTTAAATACCAATCGTTGATGATTTTGTTGCAAAAAACAATAAAACCTTGTATTTAATAAAAAAATAAAGCATAATCCAAATTTAAGTTTAAATATAAATGACCTATAGCTATCCTATTTAAGCTTGACTTAAAGCCATTCCGCGTATCATGTATATAATTGTTATTAATATATACACTCAAAAAATTTTACTTTGTTAATTTTCTTTTATTCAAATTTTGAAATTAAAGTTATTGCAAACTTCGAGGCGATCAGTAATTAAAGTTCATATGCATATGTAGGGTGGGTGGGTGGCCTCTATACCACCCTCCAATCAGTAAAACATCATCAAAAATTATTTGAAAAATTTGTATGAATAAATCTCTAAAAATTGCAATTATTTTGTGTTTATTTATATTTTACAATTTTTAATTAAAACCCTCGCTTATGTTTTACTGATTGGAGGGTGGGATAGAGGCCACCCACCCACCCTACATATGCATGATAATTTTAAATACTAATCGTTGATGATTTTTTGCTGCAAAAAACAATAAAACCTTGTATATAATAAAAAGTAAAACAAAATTAAAATTTAGGTTTAAATATTAATAACCTTGTTTGGCTAATCTTATCTAATTTAGATTTAAAGTTTGCCCACCCATAATGCATAAAAAATTTATTAATTTCGTCACTCAAAAATTTTACCCTTTGAATTTCTTTTTTATTCAAAAAGTTTTGTTATTAATTTTACTCCAAACCAAGAGACGATCAATAATTGAAATTTACATGTATATGTAGGGTGGGTGGGTGGCCTCTATCCTACCCTTTAATCAGTAAAACATCATTAAAAATTATTTGAAAAATGTGTATGAATATATCTCTAAAAATTATAATTATTTTGTGTTTATTGATATTTTACAACTTTTAATGAAAACCCTCGCTTATGTTTTACTGATTGGAGGGTGGATAGAGGCCACCCACCCACCCTACATATACATGACAACTTTAAATAATAATCGTTAATGATTTTGCTGCAAAAAATAATACAACCGTGTATGTAATAAAAAATAAAATAAAATCAATATTTATGTTGAAATATAAATGACTTTCTATAGTTAATCGTATCTAATTTAGATTTAGTGTCTACCCACCCATCATGCATCAAATTTTTACTAATTTACTCACTCATAAATTTTGCCTTTTGAATTTCTTTTTTGCTCAAAAAATTTTGTAGTTAATTTTACTTCAAACCGCGAGACGATCAGTAATAGAAAATTACATGTATATGTAGGGTGGGTGGGTGGCCTCTATCCCACCCTCCAATCAGTAAAACATCATCACAAAATATTTGAGAAATTTGTATAAATAAATCTTTAAAAATTGCAATTATTTTGTGCTTATTTATAGTTTATAAATTTTAATTAAAACCCTCGCATATGTTTTACTGGTTGGAGGGTGGGATAGAAGCCACCCACCCACCCTACATATGAATGATAACTTTTAATACTAATCGTTTATGATTTTGCTGCAAAAAACAATACAACCTTGGATGTAATAAAAAATAATACAAATGTAAGTTTAAATACAAAAATTACATTCTATAGCTTATCTTATTTAAGCTTGATTTAAGTACTTTCCACGTGGCATGTATATAATTTTTATTAATTTACACACTCAAAAATTTTACTTTGTAAATTTTCTTTTATTCAAATTTTGTAATTAAAGATTTTGCAAACCGCGAGGCGATCAGTAATTAAAATTAATATGTATATGTAGGGTGGGTGGGTGGCCTCTATCCCACCCTCCAATCAGTAAAACATCATCAAAAATGGTGATGTGGCCATCATAGTACTTTCCCTATATTTTTCTCGAAAACTATGAGGTTTAAGCAAAAAGGCTATTCTTGGTAATTTGTTCTCTTTTGAATTGTCTACAATTATTACTTATATAAATTTCATGTAGCTCCAATAGTTTAGTAGCAATTGGCAACAAATATCAAAATTTTCATTTATTTTTCTGGAAAATTAAGATTTTTATGAAAAATATGTTTTAACAAAACTTGTCCAGTTTCTTATTCCCTTGAACTTTTGCTTGAAAAGTTTTGTAATATTTTCACAAACACATCGATTTAACTGAATTGAAAAATTCACTATGTTTTTAACCACAAATAATTATTGTAAAAATATTATATAACGTGTAGGCACAATTATATAAATCTAAACAACACAGCACGACTCGAGTTTCGACGTTTTATCGTCATTATCAAGTCGATTTAAAATTTCAAATTTTTATATATCTTTTAATTTATTTATTACTTAGATATTCTCTTCAGTAAAATTTCTTATAGAAAAATCAATGCTGATAGTAAAATGAATTGAGGGTGGAATAGTGGCCACCCTACATATACATTAAATCTTAAACTGTAATACTGGATTTAAATTCTTCAATAATGTTTACAAAATGATTGTTATAATTTTTATAGAAACAAAAGCAATTATAGTAGTTGAAATATTTAAGCATATGTAGGATGGGTGGGTGCTCACTACTCCACCATCTAATCCCTTAATTTAAGAAGCCTTTTAATGTTATTATTGCTTAAATATACATTAAAACCTAAACTGAATCTTTGGATTTAAATGCTTTGATACATTCGTAAATTAATTGTAATGATTTTTTTAGAAAACAAAAAGCAGTAATAGAAGTTGAAGTTTTTAAGAATACGTAGGGTGAGTGGGTGGCCACTATTTTACTCTCCAATCACAATTACATCGACAGGAGATTTACAGTAATAGTCACTAATTGAAAGATTATTTATTGTCTAAATATTTCCTTTAATATAATTTCGTAATGAGAAATTGATGCTGATAATAATAAAAAAATAATAGAAGGTGGAATAATGGACATCCACCCATCCTACATAGTACTTGAGAATATGTAGGATGGGTGGGTGTCCATTATTCCACCTTCTATTATTTTTTTTTAAATCAACCAGTGTTACTGCTTTTCTTTCTTAAAAATCATAATTAATTTATTTAAAAATGTATCAAAACATTTTAATCCAAAGTTTCAATTTAGATATTACTTTGTATGTAGAGTTTCTGGGTGTCCACTATTGCACCCTTCATTTCTTTTATTATTGCCATCAATTTTAAAACAAAAAATTGTATTAAAAGAAATATTTAGGGAATATTTAAATGATAAGGCTTACCAAAATTGGGTATTATTTCGGCAAATCTCTGGTCGATGTGTTTGTGATTGTAGGGTGGGATAGTGGCCACCCACCCACCCTACATATACATTAAAACCTAAACTAAAACACTGGGTTTGAATATTTTGATAACATTCCGAATAAAAATGTTATGCATTTTTTTAAATAAAAACAGTGACAGTATTTGAAGTATTTAAGCATAAGTAGGGTGGGTGGGGGTTCACTAACCCATTCTATAATCACAAACACATCAACGAAAGGATTCCTACAATAATTCCTAATTTTAAGAAGTCTTATCATTTAGTTATTGCCTAAATATTTTCTTTAATACAATTTCCTATTGATAAATTGATGCTGATAATAAAAATATATAATATATAAAATTTTATAATTTTATAATATATAAAAAATATGGAGGGTGGAATAGTGGCCAACTTAAATTTTTGATTTAAATGCTTTATTACAATCGTAAATAAATTGTAATCATTTTTAGGAAACAAAAGCACTCATAGTAGTTGAAGTTTTAAGCATATGTAGGGTGGGTGGGTGCCCACTATCCCACCCTCCAATCACAAACAAATCGACCAAAGATTTGCAAACATAATCCCTAAATTTAAGAAGTCTTGCAATTTACTCATCGCTTAAATATTTTAATTGGTACATTTTTCTATGAAATATTGATGCTGAGAATAAAATAAATGAAGGGCGGAATAGTAGCCACCCGCCCACCCTAAATATGCTCAAATACTTCAACCACTGTCACTGCTTTTGTTTCTTAACAAATCATAATTAATTTATTTATAAATGTTCCAAAGAATTTTAATCCAAAGTTTTAGTTGAGGTATTAATTTATATGTAGGGTGGGTAGGTGGCGACCCTCCAATCAGTAAAACATCACCAAAAATTATTTGAAAAGTTTGTATGAATAAATCTCTTAAAGTTGCAATTATTTTGTGTTTATTTATATACATTACAATTTTTAATTAAAACCCTCGCTTATGATTTACTGATTGGAGGGTAGGATAGGGGCCACCCACCCACCCTACATATACATGATAACTTTTAATACCAATCGTTGATGATTTTGTTGCAAAAAACAATTCAAAAAAATGGTGATGTGGCCATCATAGTATTTTCCCTATATTTTACTCAAAAACTATGAAGTTGAATTTGATGAAATTATGATAATCTTAAAAATCTAAGGAAGAACATACTGAAAAATTCTACTGAAGCATTGTAAAAATCTTTGGAAAATTTCTCAAAAATTATGATAATCTTGAAAAACTGCTGATAAATTGTAAAAATATGGAAGAAAATTATTAAATTTTTAGAGGGGAAAATTCTGCAAAACTCTGGAAAAAATCTAGAAAGAAAAAAATAGTAAAAATTCAAAAATCTTTAAAAAACTTTTAAAATCCGAAGGAAGAAATTTACCTATGAGGAAGAAATATCTGCTGGTAAATTGGGGAATTATGGATTCTTGAATTTGGAAAAAAAAAGGAAACGCTGAAAAAATTACTTATAATGCTATACAAAAAAATGCTGCTGAAAAATTGAAAAAGTCTCGTGACAAATTCCAAAAATAAAAATTAAAAATTATTTTAAAATTTAAGAAGCTCAGAAAATTCTTAAAAGAATTTTAAAACCTTTAAAAAATATTTTAGAAATTTAGTACAGGAATTAATGGAAAATTCTGGCAATCTGGAGGAAAACGGTTCAATAAATCATAGAGAAGAATTTGAAAATTGTGAAAATCTTGAGGGAAATTCTTGCCATTTTGAATATTTTAGAAAATTTTAAATCTCCCAAGAAAATTCTAAAAACACAAATTATTATTAAATTTGCAAATCCTCATAGAAATTTCTCGCAATTTGGAAAAAATTCTTGAAACCTGAAAAATAAATTACAGGAAAATGTATAACTGTATATGTAGGGTGGGTGGGCGGTCTCTATTTCAACCTCCAACCAATAACATATTCTACTATTTACAATTTAAAAAAATCTTAACTATAAATAAAACCTTAAGAAAAATTTTCGGCAATTAGTGAAGAAAATTATACATTTCCCAACTTGAAAACCTCAAGAAAAATTTTAAAATTTTAAAGAAAAACTGCGGGAAGCTTATAAAATCCCTAAGGATATTTCACAGAGTTAAGAAGAGAAATTAAAGGAATATTCTAGAAATCTAATTCTAGTAAGAAAAACTGCTGGAAAATTGTTGTAATATGGAAGAAATTTCTAGAATTTAGAAGAGATGTTGAGATGTCTAGAAATCTGTAGAAGGAAGTCTAGAGAAATTAAAATTCTTCTAAAAATTTTAAATACTTTAGGAAAATATTCAGCATTTGGAAATGAAAATGTTGAAAAATAGAGAAAACTAAAAGAAAGATTTTAGGAAATTTGTAAACCCAAATTCGAAAAATCTGAAATAATAAATTAAGAACAATTCTAAAAAAAATGTTTTTTAAAAATTGTATAAATTTTTATGATAATTCTCGTTATTTGTAGAAGAATATACTTGCAAATTCTAAAATAAAATAAAAAGTAAGATTTGGGAAGCTTAATTTTTTTTTAATTTAGAAAAAAGCTAGGGAATTTAATGAAAACAATGGAAAAATATTTTCTTAATTTCGATCATCATCAACCATCTAGAAGATAGATGCTAGAGGATTGTAGAATTAAGAAGAAACATTTTTGAAAACTGATGAGAAAATGATGAGATTCTACAAAACTTTTGCTGAAAAATTGTAAAAAAAAATCTTGAGAACAATTATCGCCATTTAGAGTAAAATATGTAGAAATTAAAAAGAGAAAAAACTATTAAATTTGGTGACCTCAGAAAAAAAACCTTTATAAACTGCAAAATTATAAAACCCTTGAAGAAAATTCCTCCAAAATTTATAATTGTGAATGCAAACATTTTTTTTCTAAAATTTTAAAAAAATATTTAGACCTAAGCTATGGAAAATCAATTAAGAATTGTTAAAAATATTCTTCAAATCTGAATTATCTTCTTAATCAATCAACTTGAAGGTTACCCTATGAAAAATTCTCGCCATTTAGAGTAAAACATAACAAGTTTTGTAATTAATTTATTGGAAACCGCGAGACGATAAGGAATTACAGTTTATATGTTTTTTTAGGGTGGGTGGGTGTCCTCAGTTTCTCATTCCCTCTAACTTTTGTTTGAAAAGTTTTGTAATATAAAAAATATCGAAAAAAAAAAAACAAAAAATGGCCTCGAGTAATCACCCACTTCTGGTTTATGAATGTTCACCAAAAGCTTTTCAGTTCCAGTTTTTAACGATAAAACCATTGGTTTTAAGTTTTATCTCAATAGGATCGTTTGTTTTTGAGATACAGCGCCCACAGACATTTTCATGCACGAAAACAATATTTCCCCTATATATACTATATAGGGAAAGTAATATACCTTGTATGTAATAAAAAATAAAGCATAATCCAAATTTATCTTATTTAAGCTTGATTTGAATCCTTTCCACGTATCATGTGTATAATTTTTGTTATTTTACACACTCAAAAATTTTACTATGTCAATTGTTTTTTACTTTCTCTATATACGAAGTATATATAGGGGAAGTATTGTGATCGTGATTTTTTTTGAATTTTTTTTTTTTGCGGAAATATCCGTTTTGAGGTCCCCTGAATCCATTAAACTAATTTCTGGAAAAAAAAATTTTGTGTCTGTGTGTGTGTCTGTCTGTCTGCTGTATCTCAAAAACGAATAATCTGATTGAGATGAAACTTTAAACTTAAGGTTTTATCATTAAAAACTGGAACTGAAAAGCTTTTGGTAAACATTTATAGACCGGAAGTGGATGTTTACTCGAGACGTTTTTTTGTTTTTTGGTGATATTTTTCTAAATATTAAAAATTTTAAAAAACGATTCAAACAAAAGTTAAAGAGAATAAAAAACTGAATAAGTTTTATTTGAACGTATTTTTCATAAAATTTTTAACTTTTGAGAAAAAAAATAAAAAATGAAAATTTAGGCAATTGCTAATTAACTGTTGGAGTTACATGATACTTATATAATAAAAAAATGTAGAGAATTAAAAAATGAATAAATTATTAAGAATAGGCTTTTTGCGTAAATCTCATAGTTTTCGAGAAAAATATAGGGAAAGTACTATGATAGCCACATCACCATTTTTAATTCAAATTTTGTAATTAAAGTTATTGCAAACCGCGAGGCGAACAGTAATTAAAGTTAATATATATATGTAGGGTCGGTGGGTGGCCTCTATTCCACCCTCCAATCAGTAAAATATCATCAAAAATTATTTGAAATATTTGTATGAATTAAAAAATTCAATTATTTTGTATTTGTTTACATTTTACTTCTAACTAAAACCCTTGATTATGTTTTACTGGTTGGAGGGTGGATCAAAATTTTATTAATTCCCTCACTCAAAATTTTTAGCTTTTGAATTTCTTTTTTATTCAAAAAGTTTTGTAGTTAATTTTACTGCAAACCGCGAGACGATCAGTAATTGAAATTTACGTGTATATGTAGGGTGGGTGGGTGGCCTCTATCCCACCCTCCAATCAGTAAAACATCATCAAAAATTATTTGAAAAGTTTGTACGAATAAATCTGTAAAAGTTGCAATTATTTTGTGTTTATTTATATTTTATAAATTTTAATTAAAACCCTCGCTTATGTTTTACTGATTAGAAGGTGGGATAGAGGCCACCCACCCACCCTACATATACATGATAACTTTAAATACTAATCGTTAATGATTTTGCTGCCAAAAATAATAAAACCTTGTATGTAATAAAAAATAAAATAAAATCAATATTTAGGTTGAAATATAAATGACTTTCTATAGTTAATCGTATCTAATTTAGATTTAGTGTCTGCCCACCCATCATGCATCAAATTTTTACTAATTTACTAAATTTTACCTTTAGAATTTCTTTTTTATTCAAAAAGTTTTGTAGTTAATTTTACTTCAAACCACGAGACGATCAGTAATTGAAATTTAGCTGTATATGTAGGGTGGGTGGGTGGCCTCTATCCTACCCTCCAATCAGTAAAACATCGTCAAAAATTATTTGAAAAATTTAGGAATAAATCTCTAAAAATTGCAATTATTTTGTTATCTAGCTTATGTTAACGTAAATAATATTTTGTTAAGGAATTGATTGCACAGGTTATCTTCAACCAAACTGTTTAAATAAAAAAGTTGATTGAAAGTTTACGTAGTATTTAAAATATACATTTATGTTTTATAAAACGACAGATTCACCGGTGGAACCGAAGTTTCTTAACTAAACAGCGCGAGGCTTCCTCTGATAAACCTCTTCCGCTGCATCCCACCAGACACTTTCGTCTTTATTTATTACGTGATTTAATATCCCATTTTTTAATATACCATCCGGGATTGGTCTCCTAGCACCACGTGTGTCGCACGATGCTAAATATTATATTTATGCGCGCACGTGTTTTGGAAAATAAATAAAACAATAATGTAATGTAAATATTGTTAGTTAGAAAAATAAATACGTTTTCATGTTTTATAGTTATCAAAGTGAACTTGTAGAATAACAGGAAAACAAATGAATAATTAATGTTATAATGGAGTTAATCAGTGAAATTTAAAGGATGGTCATAAATTACCTTTCGAGTAGTAACGCAGAGGTGTTATGTAACGTGTGCACACCGGTTAAATCAGCAATTTTCGCACCATAACAAATCGCAAATTGTGAATCGGCATGCGGTAATGGTAAAACACACGATTGCACGATATGTAACCTAATAAATAATGCAGTAGTGATAGTGTTGAAGGTGTTATAATTAAAACGTGCATTGACATCTAAGTTACAGTAGTTCTGCGACCGGAAAAAAATTATCTAGTAAACATAAACGTAAACATGAATTAAAAATTTATGATTAGCTTCGGATGATGGTGATGATTAGTGTGAATGTTTGGTATCTACCTTTATTGTTGACATCGGGTTCACAGGGGTTTGAGGTAGATAAAGCGTGGGCACCGATGCTGTGTCTGAGGGGTGTCATTCTTAGCAGCCTCGGCGAGTTTTCTGTGGTTGTCACACCCTCTCCTCCTATAACATTATGCGCAGACTCCGAGTGTCGAAAAAGGACCATCCTGGGGAATCAGTATACAATTTTTTAATATTAATTTCGTCCACTATCCGCTAGCACTAAATTCGATATTCGGTTTGTGATAACCCCGTGTCGCGCAATTTGTTACTAAGACGCGGCGAGGACACGTGGTTTGTTATTGGCGCTGTGATTTCGCTAAACATGGATGCAAACAAAACAAACCTTTGCTAGTTATCACATAGAATTTTGTTTTCGTTGGATTGCCGGTCGCACGATTGTCACAGTCACTCACTATTCCATGTTGCTGGCTGACTGGCGGCACCGCCGCTGCCGATTCTGAGGGGAATCACAATTACGAATGTGCAGCGGCTGCGATTGAAGCGGCGATTGCGGCGATTGCGGCGCGTACATTCGCCGGCTCTTCACTCCGCCGTCTACTCTCTACTGTCTGCTGCCTACGGTCTGCACTCAATCAGAATAGGCACGGTAGCGCTTACTGCATAGGGTGTAGGGGATAGGGACCGAAATAGGGGAACAGTTCCGCTACGTTCAGTAATGTGCATTCGGCTCTGGATCTGGAGCGAGATAGAGATGTGCCGACGACCATTCACTGCGGCTCCCTACGCGGATCCAGATAACGCTGTTCAATAGATGCATTCACTTTCCATAAACTCGTAAACACCATGGGCATGTGTCATCCGTTCATTCATCAAAATATTTTACTCGCCACTCACTTGATATTATAACAAACAGTTTAAGAAAATGCAATCCAAAAACGAAGGTTTAAATGTTCCAATTACTAAGTACATTGTTAGGTTATTAAACGTTAATTCGTTAATATATACTAGTTTTTATATTTACAAACTCCTTCCTCATATCTTTTCTCTACCATAATAGAATTAATAATAAATTTTAATCAAAGCATTTAATTGTGATAGGTCAAAAGTGCACTACCATAATACATAGTACATATTTGTATTTTTCTTTTCTAATGTATAAGGGGTGAATCCCGTTAATAAAGTTATTATTATTACATTGTAATCATAATATCCGATCCAATCATTGGGTTTGAGTGAAAAATCTAATCCCAGATTTTTTATAATTTAAATTATATGTACGTTTTTTTAACTTTAATTTTAATCATTTTGTATAAAAGAATACTAAAGTATAAATAAATAACTGGTTAATTGAGGTAGGTCAATAATACGTTACATTAATATATGATTTATTGTGGTAGGTTGGAATTACGACTAATTAAATAATAAATCAACGTAAATCCCCTTTTACTCCGTAAATAAATTCAAAACTTCAAATCCTAATAAAATAACAGCTATTAAAAATAAGAAAATTCAGTAAATTAATGAAATTGGTTGAAAAAATTTGTATTATTTTTTAATTCCAATAATTAATGATTGGTTGTAGTGTATACACATATAACATTTACGCGTTCGGTAATTCCAAAACAGGTATGATCAAAACAGTTACGGAACCGCACAATTATGTATTTTTTTTTCGGCAAGTAACGTAATGTAATTGAGCGATTTCCGAATCGGGCTGAAGGTCGATTGTTAATTAATGAGTTCTATTGGCGTGGTTGTAGTTCGTGATATAATGCGCGTGACAGAACCGTCGGCTATATCAAAGCAGTTGCATTCGCAAATAATAATAAAAAAATTGTTTTCCTGCTCGTAATGTAAATGAATTCAAAGATATATTAACAGATCTCACTGGCGTTGGCAGGATAATGGTAATTTGCGCGCGCGTGCTCTCGAGATTACAAAAAGCAAAAATGTGTGAGCTGTTTTGCCCTTGATTCTAAAATAATTAATTTTGTCAGGCAGGAACTTTACTATTTTGAACCTATAATATTATTTTTTTGTTGTGTTAATATCTTTTATAAACTGAATAGTTGAAAGTTCATATTCTTAATCACTTTGGTAAATTTTCGTAATGAAAATTCATTTACGAAAATTTAGCAAAGTGATCTTTACTAAACTCTTAAAAATGATTACTGTTGGTTGTTGTTTCTAAATGGTACTTCAATTAATAAATATAACCATACACAAAACACCAAAAATTAAGTAAGTAAACCAAAAAACCTATATTGGATTGATAAGGCTGTTACTTGGCAAAACTTATGAACTTATAATGAAACACACGATTGTTTTGAGTTTAGCTTTTATTTTGTAGATACTGCTACAACATTATAAGTTCAGAAAACCTATAATTTTACTAAAATTCTGCAAATACCATAAAGTGATATTTATTTAAAAACAATTAAGAATTAATTGATATATAAGCCCAAATAAATAAAAAAAATTAAAATATATTATTTTCCCTAGATAATGAACTACCATAGTCAATCATTTCCTTATAATTTTGATTTTTAATAGAATGTTTATCAAATTAATTTTTAAAGTTTATTATTAATAAAATTTAATGACCCCTATAGCTAAGCCCAAATTGAATTCTGAAAAAACCGTCAATTTTATGTACCCGCACGATGGGGACAGGTGTAAGCGTGTCAACACGTACGGACAAAACTTGTCGTGACCATGTACATCAAGCTCCGGAAAAAAATGCAAGCTGCGCTCATAAACTAGAGATTAATTGTCGTAATTATTTTTCGAAAAAAAAACTGATAAATTTGATTAACAAGATAATTAGCTCTAAATCTAATTCTTCATAATAATTAGAGGAATTTTTAGATGATCATAAAAAACATATTTGTTGCTTAAAATTTCCCATCATCACAATCAGCTCCTTTTAAGTTTACGCTTGATAATCACGGTTTCCCAATTGTTATTATTCCGGTAAGGAAGCTGGTGATGTTTGTGTGTGTGTGCGCGCGTGTTTTTCGCTGTAGCCGTCAGGTGAGCAGCAATTAGAGGTGCCGTAGGAGTTTTTGAAGGTGATGTCATCAAATATAGGAATGCCACGGCCACGACCCACTGAACATTTCGTGTAAAATGCTTTCCCATCCTACAACGCCTAAACAGCCGCCGGTTTGTGCAACGGCATTAATTATGCAATTTATATTATTTCATTTTTGTGCCGATATATCATTACGGAATGGTAATTTTCGTTTTCGACGTCCTTGCCGTATCATTTTAAATTCAAATTCGACTGTTGTGTCACGTGTTTTTTGGTCCGGTGCACTTTTGCTGTAAATCGCTGGACGTTATCAGCACGCACGACGAATTGACACTTTGTTATCTGGCTGGGATAGGATTTCCCCTTAATGCCCACTTTGCGTGACTTCACAGCTACCAATTATCGCGGCTATTGCTGTTTATCTGGCTTAATGCACCACTTCGTGATTAATCCCCAATTACCAAGAATGAAAATTAATTACATCATTAAGAAACGATTTAACAAAAATATAAAAATACTATTTTATCATAATTCTTAATACATAAAAGAAAGATAAATTGAATTGAAAAATTAAAAAGTTCTAGCGATAATAAAGGTGAAAAATCGGATTATTTATTGATGATACCATTTGATATTATAAGTTATAATTACCGGATGACCCTCGTACTTTCTTAAAAACGATAAAAATATTAATAATTAGAAAAAACACGAAAGAATTTCGTAAATCTATAACAAATGAGTTTCATTAAGACTACAAAACAAATCACTCATTGAAACTTTTTTTTGGCTTTGAAAGCCTTACTATTTGTAACACGCAAATTACTTTTGTATCATTCAATATCTGTCGAGGTATTAGCCAGAGAAGTAGTTGTTTCAATAAGTGATTTGTTTTGAACTATAATTGATACTGGTAGAGCTATACTCTTGATGGAACGAGATATGTAAATTCAATGGGGTAAAACACTTGTTAAGTTCTATAATATTTTTATTTTCAGTTGCCTGAAAATAAAAATATTATGGAACTTAACAAGTGTTTTACCCCATTCAATTGTTTTGAACTGTTAATAAGACTCATTTGTTGCAGATTTACGAAATGTTTTCTTGTTTTTTTCTAATTATTAGCTAATTTTCGACAACGTAAAAGACTTTATTACATTTTTATCATAAAAGTTATGCTTAATAATAACAGTTGAAAACTAAAATTGCATATTGCAAAAATAGTTCATTAAATATACGTTAAACAGTTTTTAAATGCTTAATTATTCAATTACTTAACTTAATATATGAATATTAATCAATATATTATAAATTGATGATTAAAAAAGAAACGTATATATATCGAGATTTGAACAGCAGTTTAAAGACAGATGTGAAGCATCGTTGGTCCGAAATTTACGTCTAGTCCGGCCCTGGCGCAATTAAGCCGACACGTTTCATTGATTTAAGGTAGGCAACCATATATTCAGTTATATTTAATAATAATTTTTGCATTGCAGCGCCATCTTTCCGCACGCGTCTGAACTTTGTTGCATTTTTGTTTATATTACAATAAAATTTAAAAATATATATAAATAACTTGAGATTAAATAATAGGACAAATATATTTTTATCTTACAAATTTTGTTTGTATACGTTTCTATTATAATTACTTATAAAAAATTTATACACGAAAATATGAATAGTTGTTCGATATGTACATATGGTTGCATAAAACAATACATTTTTAAAATCATTATAATAAGTAATAGTACGTCAGATATGATCCTAGAAAATATACTTACGTTATGATTAATCGCCCAATTAATGAACGATGAGAGTAAAAATTGTAAGTTACTATAATGAAGATGTATTTAAAGTTAAAATTGTAGTTAGTTCATCTGTGACTGTTTCTTTTCCATAAGGTGTTGGATATTTTATTTTATTACAAAATAAAGACGATATTAATCAATAGTACTATTATTTATCCCACTTACACCTGCAAATACCTTGGGATCATATTTGATTCTTTTAAACTCCATGCGCAAACAATAATAAACAAAATCAAAACCAGGGCTCAGTAGCTTAGATCTTTAACATATAAACAACAAGGAATAGCGATAAAAACTGCAACACACATATATAAATCGATATGTTGGCCTTTGTTAGACTATGGCGCAATCCTTTTTACCCAAATCCGTTAATCACTTCCAAATGGCCGAAAGATCCACCCTAAGAACCTTAACAAAACTCCGACACCGTAAAAATGTCTGTGGGCGCTGTACCTCAAAAACGAATGATCGGTTTGAGATGAAACTTTAAATTTAAGGTTTTATCATTAAATACTAGAACTGAAAAGATTTTGGTAGACATTCATAAACCGAAAGTGGATGTTTATTAGAGGCGTGTTTTAATTATTCTCGATATTTTTCTGAATTTGAAAAATATTACATAACTTTTCACACAAAGATTAAAGGGAATGAGAAACTGAACAAGTTTTATTGTTTACATGTTTTTCGTAAAGTTCTTAATTTGTGAGAAAAAAAATTAACTTGAATTTTTCAAAAAATGTTTTACATTTTTCTTTAAATTTCAGTAATTTCTCCTCCATACTTTTATTTTTTATTGCAACTTCCTTTCCAAAGAAGTTTCATCGAGAAGTCTAGAAATTTTTAAAAGTTTAGCAAAGATTTTATTCTAGAGTTTCAAAATTTTTCATTATTTATATTTATTTATAGAAATTACTCCGTGGTTTCTATATAAGATTTTGTTCAACTTTTTCTATTAGAAAATTTTCTTCTAAATTTCTATAATTTTCTCAGATGATCCATACTTTTAGTTTTTTTTACATTGAGGTTTCTAGAATTTTTGCCAAGATATCATTTTAGATTTATAAACCCTTTTTTGAGGATTCTAGAAGTGTACAGTAATTTCTTTTTCTTATGCAATAAATAAATAGAATTTCCAATTTTTAACAAAGATTTTATTCGAGATTATTCAGAAAGTTCCCCCAAGATTATGTTTAACTTTACAATTTATTAGGATATTTTCTTTAAATTTTCTAGAACTTAGAGGCTTCTAAAAGTTTCAGGAATTCCTCCTCCATATTTTCAGTTTTTTTTTCATCTTCCGTTCCTAAGAATTTTGATAGAGTATTTTCTCGTAGATTTCTAGAGCTTTTTTGGAGGATTCTTGAAGTTTATAGTAATTTCTTCTTCATATTTCCAGAATTTTTAGCAAAGGTCTTATTCGGGAGTTCTAGTTCGTTTCAATATTTATAGAATTTTATTTGAGGCTGTTTCCAGTAATTTCTCTTCCAGATTTCAATATTGTCTTATAAATTGCAAAGATTTCCTTCAGTGCTTAAAAATTTAAAAAAAAATCTTTTCCAGACTTTTTTCGAGAGTTCAGAAATTTCCAGTAACTTTTATTCAGATTTGGAGGCTATAGATTTTTCTAGAAAATCAGTTCCTAGAAATCTAGACTCTTTTCAATTATTTCTCCTCCAGATATCAAGATTGTTTTTTAAGCTGTCGTTTAAATTGCGAAGTTTTTAGAATTTTTTTTCTAGAAATGTAGATTTTTTTGTAGAATTCGGGAAATTTCCAGTAAATTGTGAAGATTTAAATGAAGGCTTTTTAGAAAATTTGTTTTTAAAAATCTAGACTTTTTTCGAGAATTCAGGAAATTTCCACATTTCAAGTTTTTTTTCAAATAGTCTTCTAAATCGCAATGAGTTTTTTTAAGGCTCTTGAATTTTTAGAATTTTCCTCTGAAAATATAGATTATTTTCTAGAGGGTTCAGGAAATTTCTAGAAATTTATTCTCCAGAGTTAAGATTATTTTTGAAGTCGTCTTTTAAATTGTAAAGATTTTCTTTGAGGCATTAGGATTTTCTAGAATTTTTTTCTAAAAGTTTAGAGTTTAGAAAATGGCTAATAACTTCTTCCCCAAATTAATTTTTTTTCAACTTTTCTTATAAATTACGAGGATTTTCTTTCCGATTCTAAATATTTTTTAATTCGTTTTCAATCAGTAATTAAAATTAATATGTATATGTAGGGTGGGTGGGTGGCATGTAACCCACCCTTCAATCAGTAAATCATAAGCGAGGGTTGTAATTAAAAGTTATAAAACATAAATAAACATAACATTATCGCAAAATTTAATAGATTTATTCAAACAAATTTTGAAATTTAATAAATTTTGAAAAGACATAACTTTTCAAACAAAAGAGAATGAAAAACTAAAAAGGTTTTATTGAAATATTTTTTTTGTAAAGTTCTTAATTTAAAAATGTGTTTGCTTATTGCTAATAAACTATAGGAGCTAATTGCAAAGAATTCAAAATTCCAGATTTCGTTTCTAAACAATATTAGCATTTTTCTTCCTGAATTTTTTAATTTTTAGAGTTAAGAATTAGTTTAGTATTTAATCAAATTTATTAAAGTCTTTTAGATAGATTTAAAGAATTATCTTTGTGAATTAATCTAGCCTACGCGATTTTACCTATAAAATCAACGAACAAATCAACGTACTCTTGACCTACCACAACAAATGGTTTATTAAGAAAGGTTAGGAGTACGCTAGGTTAATGTATAGTGTATTGAGGTAGGTCAAGAGTACGCTGCAATAGAATTTATTGCGCTAAAAAAATCAATAGTTTAATGTGATGGAATTAATTAGGAGTGGATTATATTTTTACTTTCCCTATATAGTATTTAAACTTATGGTTTTATCCTTAAAAACTGAAAAGCTTTTGGTGAACATTCATAAACTTGAAGTGGATTTACTTGAGGCCATTTTTTGTTTTTTCCAATATTTTTTTTAATACATATAAAGAACATTAAAAATTTTTTCAAATAAAAATTAAAGGGAATGAAAAACTGAACAAGTTTTATTAAAACATATTTTTCATAAATTTCTTAACTTTTGAGAAAAAATAATAAAAATTGCTAATAAACTATTGGAGTTATATGAAATATTTATATATACAGTGAACTCTCTCTTAACGGACACCTCTCATAAACGGACACCTCTCATCGCCGGACACTGGTTGGGTACCGAACTCAGTATATGGAAGTTATAAATGAAATATTTTCTCTTAGCCGGACACCTCTCGTAGGCGGACGCGGACAGATTTTTTCGATTTGTCCGCATAAGTGAAAAACAAATATTAATGTGTTGCTCAATGCGTATTTTTCGTCGGCAAAAATTATACAGTGCTCTTATTGTATCCGCGTAAATATGCGTTTTTGCGGCCATAAACAAATTTCGTCGGTTATAAAAAAAAGCGAGGCTTATAAAAATGACGACAGAATTAGTATTAATCCCGATATCACTGGAAACGGTTCAATAAGTGCTTGTGGTTAAAGTGAACATTTAAAATTCGTTAATTTATAAAATGCCGTCAGGAAACAAAAGACATAATTTAACGTTAAAAGAAAAAATTGACATAATTGAAGTGTACAAAAAAGAAAAAGTGAGTGTACGTAATTTAGCAGCTCGATTTAAAGTAGGAAAAACACAAGTTTCCGACATTATTAAAAAACGGGACGAAATTATAAAAAAATGGGAATCAAATGCTGTAAATGTGAATCTGAAAAGGAACTTCCTCAACAAGGATGGGGTTTGTATAGATTTCTTAAAGCAAGAAATAAAAACATCCCACTTTCTGGACCTATAATAAGATCAAAAGCGAAGGAAATTGCAGGTAATTTCTTCATTGGTTAATCTTTGAGTTTTTAAATTTAGTTTAATACATTTTTTAGTTGGCTTGGGCCGAATGAATTTTAATGCATCTTCGGGATGGCTTGAAAAGTTCAAAGTTCGCCATAACATTAGTTACAAAACAAATTCAGGAGAGGGAGCTGGTATAAGCCCAGAAAATGTCTCTTGTTTTAAAAGACGACTTCCGTCAATTCTAAATGGATATGAGCCAAAAAATATTTATAATACAGATGAAACCGGTCTCTTCTTTCGTGCTTTACCTGACCGAACATTTGCTCTAAAAGGCGAAAAGTGTGTAGGGGGGAAAATGTCAAAAGAACGACTAACAATTTTACATTGCGTAAATATGAATGGAGAAAAGGAGAAACTTGTTGTTATAGGAAAGGCAGCCCGACCCCGAGCCTTTAAAAAAATAAATTTAAATGATTTACCTGTTCAGTGAAAATCAAACAAGAAAGCTTGGATGACAAATAATATAATGACAGAATGGTTATTACAGTTCGACCATAGAATGGGTGCGCAAAAACGTAACATTCTTTTATTTTTGGATAATGCTGCTTCTCACCCTCGAGCTCTAAATCTTACTAATATTAAAATAGTTTTTCTGCCTCCAAATACCACAGCTTTTTGTCAGCCTCTTGACCAAGGAATTATAAAAATGTTTAAAACATTTTACAGGTCATTCATATTAAAACACATTTTGGCAAGAATGGATATGGTAACAACAGCAAATGAATTTAGTAAATCATTTGATATTTTGGATGCAATATATTTAATCAATGCTGCGTGGAGAGAAGTTACATTTACAGCCATATCAAACTGTTTCCTTAAATCGGGATTTTCCCATGAACTCAATCAAGATTGTATTGATACACAGTTTGATCCTAGTGATGATTTGCCATTAGCCAGATGGGCAGAAATCTCAAAAAATATACAAAAAACAACTGGACAAAATAGAGATCCAGAGGAATTTATGGACATTGACAATAATTTAATAATAGAAGATGAAAATTTGGATGTTATGTGTTCATTAGTTGAAGAAAACATAGAAGTAGATTCGGAAGATGAAGAAGATGCAGCCGAACCTGAATGTCCATTGAAAACATGTAAGGATGCCTTAACGTCCGTAAATAATTTAAAAACATTTTCAAAAAATAATAATGATTTGAAATCTTTAGACTTATTAGTAAAATTAGAATTAAATTACCAAAATAATGTGGAAACAAAAAAACGTCAAACTACTATTTTAGACTTTTTTAATTGAAATTACAAAATTATGTACTTATACATACATATAAGAATGTAATATATTTAATTTATTTGTAGAGTTTTCATTTTTTAAATAAAATATGTTTGTATAGAAAAATGTATCTTTATTATGATTGTTTATATTGTGTTAATTAAATTAAGGTTTCTCTTAAGCGGACACCTCTCTTGAGCGGACAGTTGCATGGGAACCATTGATGTCCGCTCAAAAGAGAGTTCACTGTATATAACAAATTGTAGATAACCTTTTTGTGTAAACCTCATAAAAGTATAGGGAAAGTACTATGATGGCCACATCACCATTTATATTCATATTTATTGTTATTATGTATTATGTTTGAAATTTAAAAAAAATATTAGTATAATGGATGATTTTTAACTGTTATAAATTATATTCAGGGTGAGTTTTTTTAGATCTCTATAGGGATCTCGGAAACTATAAGAGTCAGAAAAATGGTTAAATGGGGAAAGAAGTGTAGATTTATGAGACAACTAAAATTCCACATCCAAAATTTTCAAAGAAGTCAAGGGTAACTAGATATTTTGAAAAAAGAAAAGATGCAATTGTTTCAAATCAATATATGTACAATCTCGGTTATTATAACAGATAGAAAAAAACTGTAAAGGACAAAGTTTCAGATAATTTTATGCAGATTAATAAAATATGTCCAGAAAATTTTTATCGCCATTATTTTCCGAGATATAACGCAAACTTACATTTTTTAAACAGAAACCATAGTTGGCTATGGCCTCATTCAATAGATTTTTTTTCTCTTTAATCCAATATCACATATGACATAGTTATTTCTAAAAATAAGTGAGTTATAGTCATTTAAATTTTTATCATAAATAAAGAAAAAATAATTAGCCATTAAAAAGATAAAAGTAAAACAATGGCAGTTGTTTATAATAATAGCAATATTGTAATTATTAGTTTTACAGAGATAAACAAAAATGAAAAGCAGCATAAAGTAATTCTGTAAATACCAAAATAATAATAGGCGAGAATTTTAATATTAAAAAATATTAATAATAATTAAGACTCCACCATTAATATTATTATGGAATAAATTATATCTTTTAAAAACTGAATTTATTGTTTTTTTTTACTATTCTCATGTCAATTGAATTTATTTGTAATAAAACTTAAAATGACTATTACTTAATTTTAGAAATAATGTCATATATTATTCAATATAAAAAATAATCAATCGAATGAGGAATGGTTTCCATTAAAAAAATGTGAATTTGCGTCATATGTTGGAAAATAAAGGTGATAAAAATTTTCTGAATATAGTTTATTAATCTGCATAAAATTATCTAAAATTGTGTCTCTTACAGTTTTTTTCTATCTGTTATAATAAACGAGATATATTGATTTGAAAAAATTGACACTTTTTACTTTTTTCAAAATATCTAGTTACCCTCGACTTTTTTGAAAACTCTGAAAGTGGAATTTCATTCGTCTCGTAAATCTACACTTCTATCCCCATTTAACCGTTTTTCTATCTCTTATAGTTTTCGAGATCCCCATAGAGAACATCTAAAAAAACTCACCCTGTATATATATATATATATATATATATATATATATATATATATATCAAAAAACCCTTTCGAGTGTTGGGTTATGGTATAGTAATGATTTAACAAAGAAATAATTCAGCACGAAAAAGATAACAAATAATTTTATTATTATTAGTGATTCAACTCACCGTTTTCTTTTTTTTATATTTATGGTTTCCTTGTAAAATCCACAAATCATAAAAGGGCAAAGAATGAAATTATGGTTTGTGGAATGGAAGGACCCGGTGTGAATAAATACGTATATATTTATATTTATTTAAAAAAATCCAGTCATAACTTATTTTTGGTACAGCGGTTAATGCCAAGTGCATGCGTTTTGAGCGTCTAGTGCTTTTTCCAAATATTAGAACTTTGGTTATTCAGGAGGTTATTAATTACTGACGGAAAGTGCTGGAACAGAAAAGAAAATGACCTCTCAGCATACATATCTCAAATTTATTTCCAAATATAAAATCTCAACAATAAACTTAACCGAAAAGAACACATCACTAATATATATAGTATTTTTTTCATATTCATATATATATTTCTTTTATTTCGAGCAGAAGGCAGCCTTATTATTAACAGTATTAAAGCTTGAGCTAACTAGAATAATATGAGTTATCACCCTTTAAGTGGGTAGTTAATCGTTCGTTAACCTTTATTATAGCTTCATCTTTCGAAATAAATTTAAGCATTTTTAAGCTATAGTAGAGGCCAGCTTTGGTTTTATATACATATGGGTTAATATATCATTTTTAAAATCTATTAATGATTATGATTAAATAAAATAAAAACACAATCGTGGACTAAGATAATGGTGTTACAAATGGTATCACAATTAACACTAAAGTAATTTATGTTCATGTAATAATAATTAATATTAAATTTAAGTATTTATAATAAATAAAAATAATCAACAAAAAATACACATTCGGTATTGGTTTAAATATAATACTATACAAATGAAGGTCGTAAATAAAGAGAATAAGAGCCAACTTCTAAGTCTCTATTTTTAATTGTTTTTTTTTATAGAGATAAAATATGTTTAATTTTTTCAAATTATTAACAAATACTTGTTGTTTGGTATTTGTTTGCGTTCATGTAATTTATAGATATTTTCAATGTCTTTCAATTGATTTATTTGATGTTAATTTGGAACAACTTGTTAATAAATTAAATGGCAATAATCTACAATTGAAACATAATTTAATGATTAAGTAAATCAGTAATTAAAATTAATTGATTTTATTAATATTTCACAATTTCTATATAACTAGTTTTGACAATATGATCTTTTTTAAAGGGGTTTTACAATAATTACTAATCAATGTAAAACCCCTTTAAATTTAAAAAAATGTAAAATATGTAAAATAAAATATTTTTAATTAATAATTTATTTTTCACTAAATTATGTTTCAAGTAATTGAGAAAAAAAGAGACTAGCTTTGGCTCAACGAAGATCATAACAATAATATTTACTACTACTCAAATGTGAGATTGTAAAATACATACAATTATCATTTAAAGCAAAATTAAGAAATTCAAGTGAATATTTCATTTATGCATTCTAAAAAAATTTAATTTCATATTCTTTCTAATTTTGAAATTTTTTGAAAGCATTCACTTGTATTTAATTAAAAGAAATAAAAATACAACAATTAAATATTACAAGTGTAACAGGTTTATCTCAGACCATATAAATAATTACGTTAGTCGTGTTAGTGTAGGGGGGTAATATATTTGGACGCAGTATTGTCTGTTGAGAAATCTTATCTTGAATTTGTATATTCATGTAAATAAAATTGCTGCCAGTAATACTGTCAGTGCGGTTTCTTTGGTGCACTTGTAACGGGTTTGAAAAGTTTTGTTTAGAACAATACCTCGGACTCGATCCCCATCTCCTCCAGGAATATACCCATCGGAGTTCTTGTCAAGCCTAGCGTTTCCACCTTATTGGCCAGCTTGTTCTTGATGTTCCTCAGTCTGAGCGATGCGTGAATGAATGTTGCTGAAATGTTATTATAGTTATTTATAAATTAATTTTTTTTAAATTTCTATTCTACATTAGAATTAGAACTAATTTTAAAATAAAAAACAACCCATTATATATAATTTATAATTATATATTTAACCCATTTAGACCCGTAATTCGATAAATATTATACTCCCATGTGCCCGAAACTTTTTTAAAATTATTTTGTATTTGTCATTATTTCTTATGTTAAAACTAGTCAATCTAAGATGAAAATAAAAGAAAATTATTAAATGCCATTTTTACTTTTGGACTTATGGCTTAGGTCGAAAACGACCATTTGGGATAATGTGCTACAAATTAAAAATTATGTACTTTATTATAATATTGTCTATAATGTTAGAATATTGTTTGTAATAAGCAAATAGTTAAATAAGTATAACAATTATAGATTTTATTTACGAAATCTATTAATTTTGACAATATTAACTACTTATTATATTCTATAAAATATTTATCATGCATATCAAGGGATATTACAATTATCACGTGCAGTTAATTTTATTTTTACAGTTTGCGCTTTTTTAACCAGTTAGCACTAAATGCCTTGCTATATCTTTTTGCATTTGGCTTACTTTGATTTCTGGCTAAGATCTGGTCTCGTCATTTTGTAACCATACGTTTGGTATACTGCTTCAACAACATGTCTAATTTATCTAATTTTGAGTCGAAACTCTTGAGATATTTACAGTTATATCGAAGGTTCAATTTAATATGTGGTTGCCCATTTGATCTACTCCTCCCATGTATTTACTGTACATATTGATACCATAAGTGTACCTCAAACTTTTATTTACTTTAGAGAAAAGCGCGATATCTTCCTCACTGGTTCTATGCCATTTTGATTAGACAAAATGGTAACAACACTGTTATCTATACAACTAATAACTTCAATACAATTATCTTTGTCAATACGGCTATAGATCGTACCGCGATCACTTCTTTTCATTACTTTACTATTGAGCAAACTACATTTTTCGGTCCTATTTTCTCGTACTGTACCGGTAGCTTCCTTCCTTCCTTGATATATAATTCAATTATAAGTTTTGTACTACTTACATGAATGTTTAGCGAAATATTTGATCATTGATTCGTTCATAGATATATTGCTTTATATTGGAGCATACCTCAAATACTGTTATAGATTTTTATACTTATTATCCCAAACGGTCGAAAACGAACACTTCCATTTTCATCGCCATTTATCAGCATACAAACTTGTTTTTCGATTTGATTGCCAGTTGGTATTTTAATAAGTGGAGTTTTATTATATATGAGCAGAAAATATTTATATTTAAGTTAAAATTAAATTAGTTATTAACGATTATTTTCCGCCATGTTCTTGAACAATTTTACGTACGAAGTTATTCCCACAAAAACAAATAACTACTAAGTTTATTATGGGGTGCTAAGTCAATATGGTAGCCTAAACATCACTTATACAAAGGGTATACCCCTTAGCACCATAAAATATACACAAGTGACTTTTAATTAAAGGTATTTAGTACGGTCGTTTCGTACCGTTTGGGATAGAGTGTTGTCTGGTCGTTTTCGACCGTTTGGGTCTAAATGGGTTAATTTATATATAATTATAACAATATATAATTCACGTAACTCAACAACAAATTTCTATATAATTTATAATTATATATAATTTATAATTTTTGTTGCATATATTATAATGTATACAATCATCATCATAATCATTAATTTCTATATTTCTGTAAAAATTTCCTCCTGCCATGTTTATTATTGCTTATATTTACTAATATGGAAAATTATAGAACAGTTGACAGTTTTATCTTTTATCAGGATTTTATGTAAAATATATTTATTCTAATTAATTTTTACTTTAAAAAAAGGAAATTGAATAGAATATATTATTTTACAATCTATTCTTTATAAATCCACTATTGACATTTTAATATTTGAATGCAATTAATTATAATTAATAAATTGTGTATCATTGGTTGCCTACTTTCAACAATTATAATTATAATTTTACACACACACACAGATTTACAACTAATTAAGAACAATTACTCTAATTTTAAAGTTTCAGTCCATAAATCAGTAGCTTTTATAATTATTACTTTATTATAATTGAGGATTATTTAATTGCACTTTAATTAATCTACCTCCATTATCATTATTTATAAAATACAGATGTAGATTATACCAACTAGCATAGTTTTAATTTAAAATTGCAAACATCAGAATTAGAAATTAATTTTTTATAGTGGTAAAATATGCCAAAAAATGTATAAAAAATCTGTCTTAACTTAACCATTATGGACTTAAATTAATATTCATATAATTTGTAGATACTTTCAATGTCATTCAATTGATTTATCGCCGAGATTTCCATGATTAAACAAATGCCATTAATCTACAATTGAAGTTCAAATTTCAAACATTGATAAGATATCAAGATTAATGACTTAACAATTTTTGAATTATATTATTTATTTCTTACAAAATGAGACAAAGACAATCATAAAAACAAGCTTTAAAATCATATAAATTTTTAGGTGATTCAAATAAAAAATTTACTAATATTTTTCCTAAACCTTTCACAATGTACTGCAAAACTGTTATTGGAATCTATAGCTTTTATTGTTGTTTTTTTAATAAATAAGAATTGCTAGATTATAATAACAAAGATAAACATTTATTTGTCTTTTTATCTTCAATTTTGTAAAAATGGTTGATAAATAAATAAATAAAAAGCAGTATTTGGTTTTTTAATTTGCTATAAGAACTAAATATTTGTATTATTTGCTTACCACAGAACGGTACCAAAAGCCCTAGAAGAAATATGATGAGTGAGCCCATCATGGTGGATATGACGTAGTACGTAATGGAGAAGACAATTAAGGAAGATATAACCGGGTGTTTCTTCTTAAACTGCCCAATCGCGCCACCTTCGTTTGTGACATAGCAGAAGACTGTGAAAATTACCACCATCATAACCGTGCCCACAACCATTTTAACAGGATGTAAAACTCTGGAATTAAAAAGAAGTATATACAGACTTGCAGATTATCTTCATCAAGATTTTTTAATAAAAAATTAAATTGTTATTTTTGTAGATTTGATTCATTCACCGTTTTGTTGATTTTGTTGAATAAGTATGTTATTATAATATTTAAGATTGTTTAAAGTTACATTAAAATTTGTGATGTTGCCATGTAATAACGGTCACAAGAATTCTCTTCAATAAGTTTATTGCTTCTAAATCATTTTCTTTAATTAATTTTATAGTTAAATATCTGGTTTTATTTATGAACGGTCTTGTGTCCTATTTAAAATTTGATAAAATTTCAAGTAAAAAAGGTTATATTTTGTTTTATATATATACAATTAACAGACAAACGTACAACAAAAATATATATAATACATGTATAATAGATGTTAGTGTATTAGTCTCTTAAATGGCTATCGACCAGCGGTCTTTCAGCCCATTGTTTTGGAATAAATATAAAAACGATTCATTTTATAATTTCAAATTGAAAGTTTTTATTATTTATTTAAATAATTGCTTTTATTTCCATTACATCAAAATGATAAATTAAAATCGAAACTTTATCTATGCATATTACGCAATAAATATTATAATTTTTTATTCATTATTCTTTTTTTTAAGACACATTGTGTGCAGCGATACATATGATTAACTAAAGCTTGTATGATAATGTTGTCAACAAACATGAACTCGGTGACTAACCATCGTGCAAGAATGGATAAATAAATGACATCATAGCCAATAATACTCACCCGAATATCAGGAATATAATCACCGACATGAGGATATAATTAGTTTGGTAATAGAGCAGGTTGCTGGCGACCCGCTTGCCCCATTTCTCCATGTCTTTAACATTTGGGATTTGAAATCTGGCGGATTCTAACAAGAAGTCGTCCAGCGTGCGGAGCGGTGCGAACTCGATGGCCCCCGATTTTGACGTGTTCATCTTTACCTTTAAAAATAAGTGCGTTGCGTCGACGATCACTTTTTATTTTGTCGTTTTAATTAAGCAAGTTACCTTTTCGCTTAGTGGCTGACAGTAAACATCACTCGAAGGAGCAGCTGACGAATGTCAAAATTTCGGAATAATAATGTTAGAAAGAGATGGTGTAATGGTGAAAGACAAGGACGGTCACGTGCAAAAGCGGGAAATATAAATTTTGCTTATGTTAGGGTTACCAACTTTCATTGAATTTAAAAATTCGCTAACTTTTAACCACAAATAAATGTTTTTTTTTAAATTAAGTGTAAATATAGATTAACACATACTAACGGTCGCAACCATTGTTTTATCATCATCATTAGAATCAAATACCATCAGTTGATAAGGCAACAAAATAAGATTGGTAAAACTGATTAAAACAAAACAATTGTTTCAAATGTTTCGTATAAAACATAACCCTCAATATTAAGGTAATAAATTTAATGATGTAAGAAAATATTAATAGTACGCTTGGTTATTAGAAAATTATTAACAAAATGGATTTTTTAAGTAGGGTAAGAGATTTATGTTATGTTATGTAGATATTTGTTAATATATATAATGGTATTTGTAATTTGTTAATAATATTGTTAACTTGTTGTACTTGATAATTATAATGTTTTTTTAAGAAAATTAATAATTAGTTTTGTTCGTAATTAATGTCGTTTAATAATAATTCAAATTCCGTCAATAATATTATCGCAGGAATGATAGCTGCATGCGCGCACATCAGTACCGTCCCGTCCTGCGTAGACGGCCCCTTGGAGGGGAGCCCTGGAGGCCGTGACGTTGCACCGAAGGCGGTCAACAAAACAGTGCAGGATTTTCCGCGGCACGTGTTGGTCCGCTCGTGCACTGTGTGTTTACACCAACGAGATGAATTCAAAACCCAGCAGGACGAATCCCGACCTGGCCTCAGAGAGGCGAAAGTGCACTTTCTCCACGCAGGAATTGACTTATCTCCTCGACGGCGGAGTGGAGAAGTACAATGAGAGGAAAGAGAGAGGTGAGAAACGTTGTTGAACTTTGTAATATTTGGAAACGTCCTTTATTGCTGAATTAGTAAACTTGTTTCTCGGTTATTAAAAAATACCACCGTTTACGTAATTTATATTTATAAGTAACATTAATATAATTACTGTCTGCACGTCGATAATAATTATTAATTGATGTGAGAATTATTTAAGTAAGTCAAGTGTTCCAACTATTAATTACGATAAAAACACTTAGGTCTGGGTTACTTTTACACCAGCAATCCATCTGTTACATTTTTAAAATTATAATGAAGTGTATACACTAATAATACCAGGAGGAAGTATTTCAATCACTTAATTATTAATTAGCATTTCAATACTATTCACTTTGTTGAACACGTAAAAATGCGTCAATTATTTTTTGTATTTATTAAAATACGTTCGTTTTGAATGTGTTTTGAAATTTTCAAATTGATTTCTTCAATAATTACCTTTTTAGAAATTTTTAAATGACTTTCAAGCCTTTTAGTTTTGTTTTCAGTTGCCTTACGTTTATTTTTTTTTTAGTTTTTATTAAAACACGTTATTTTGCAATGTATTTCAAAGTTTCCAAGTTGCTGACGTCAGGAATTATTTTTTTTACAAATTTTTAAATCCCCGAATGTAATTTTGGTTTTCCTATAATCAAGAATAAAACGTTGCAGTTTCGTTTTCAGTTGCCGTACATTAATTGTTTTTAGTTTATGAAATTGATGTTAATAGACCACCCTACATTTTTTTATTCTAGAAGAAATTAAACAAATAATTATATTTACATTTCCAGTAAAATTTCGTTTGAATATTTTACAGATTGGAGCCCACCCACCCATCCTATATGTTAAACGAGTAAATTTTTAGCAAAAAAAACAAAAAAAGTTTTGAAAATTGTTAAAAAAAACGATTTCTAAAAAACAATTGTTAAATTAGCTTAATATCAATTGAAAGAAATGATATTTGCGAATAAAATAAAAGCAATTGAAAACTTTTAAAGATTTTAAATATTTTGAAATTATTTAGTATATGCATGCAACACAATAATTATTTAAGTTTGACACAAATAAAGTATATTTTTTAAATTATTTGTATTTGAATGGTTTATAAATAATTTCAAGGCTTCAATGATTGATTGATTGTTTATTATGACTATAAAGATAAGAATACAATTGAAATATTTATGCAATGAAAAATATCGATAAAAAATAATAATGTATTGAATGTATTATCAACGTAATAAGTAATATTAATATAAATATATCAATATATTTTTTTCTAAGCATTATTATATGTAAATTTTTTTTTTGGAAAATAAAGACAATTTATTATTATTATTAATTAATAGCTAAACTCCATTATTAGTTAAAACGTTTTAATCTCTATGATATATTTTAATAATTGTTTTATTCTTTCTTTATTTTCTGATTAGGTTAAAAAATCGTTTTAATAATTTAAAAATACGAAATTTTCTTAAATCTACTACAATATAAGTCTTATTAAGACTAATTTAGACTTTGCAGTCTATTAGAACTAATTATTGTAGATTAAATATTTAATATTTAAACATAAGCCTTTATCATAATTAATTATAATAAATTGAATTCTTAATTTATGCTAATCAATGCGTTCGCAATGTGTACACATATGAATCTAGTTTTTTTTTTCAAACATTAAACCATTTTTTATCCTTATTTTTTATTTTCAACAATTAATCAACGTTTCCAAGAAACGCAAACAAATAATAAATTCAACAAAAACTTAACTTGCATATGTTGTTCTTCAAGAAGGCACTAAACAAAAAGGAACATTTTTTTATATTATTTGTCTTGATTATAATTGGTAATTAAAGAACTTTCAAGGACCTAAAATACTGAAAATTATCACCGCAGATAAAAAAATATACATCAATTGCGGCAAATGCAAAAGTGAAAGCGTTTTTGCGCTCGCTTTCTTAACGTGTTGTCGCCGTGCACTTACGACTGATTCAATTCCAGAAAAGTACATATTCACCGATCCGGACCTGAGATCGCCGGTGCCTTTGGAATATCTGAGTCACAAGGAGAAGTACGAGGAGGTCGTCAGGAAAACCACCGTCTTCTTCAGAAAAATACAGAAGCTGCAGGAAGAGGGCAAAGTCGGCATCGATGCCTTCAGGTAAATTACACGCGTGAACTCAAATATGTATGCCATGTTCTAATTACATAAATAAGAATTTATACATCTATAACAGAAATGTACATGAATATAGGTCTCTCTTATCCCTTTCCATCTCTCCTTATTTTATGCTATACAGGGTGTCCCAAAAGAAAATATGTGTGAACGTAACGAATCTGACGTATGCGGGGGTATGTCAATCGATAGTCTCAACTCTTGGGAATTTAACAAAGAAAATATACTTACTTACTTGGAATTTAGTCACTATTGAGCGTTTCTTGGGAGCTTGAATCTTTTAATCTTTTAGAGGATTGAAATAAAGAGGATCAGGATTGTAATGGCCTAAGCGGAAAATGTTATAGAGTAGTGAAGATTAAGTTAGGAGTTTTTGTAGGACTTATTGGGATTATTAATGAACTTTTTTTAAATTTAATTTTTTTGATTTTTAGAGAATTTTTAGGAGCCCAGATTGGTTCTGCCGTTTTCAAAGATGGAAATCCATTTACCCTCCACTACGTCATGTTCATACAATCGATCATGGGCCAGGGCACCTTTGAACAGCAAGCCAATTGGATTGCAAAGGCGTGGAATTTGGACATTATTGGAACTTACGCGCAGGTAAGTAACAAAATATATGCTATGTTGATGGCTATCAATTGTACCTCGGAATTTGCACTCAGACCGAATTAGGTCATGGGACCTTCATCCGCGGCCTCGAGACCACTGCTACGTACGATGTCGCCAACGAGCAGTTCATTCTCAACAGCCCTACGCTGACCTCCTATAAATGGTGGCCTGGTGGTTTGGGCCATTCGGCCAATTATGCCGTCGTGATGGCGCAACTCTACGTTAAGGACGTGTGCTATGGAATCCACCCTTTCATCGTTCAACTTAGGGATGAGGAGACTCATATGCCACTGCCGGGGATCAAAATTGGCGAGATCGGGGTCAAACTTGGAATGAACACCACGAACAACGGTTATTTAGGTTTTGAAAAAGTAAGGATCCCCAGAGAGCACATGCTCATGAAGAACAACGAAGTGCAAAAGGATGGGACTTACATCAAGGCAAAAAATAGCAAGTTGACGTATGGAACTATGATTTTTGTAAGGGTGGTTTTGGTGGACGATGCTGCTTACTATCTCGCCAAGGCATTGACAATTGCTATCCGTTACAGTGCTGTGAGGCGACAGTCTCAAATTAAAGAGGGGTATGTAAACAGATATTTCGAATTAGGAATATTAAATTCCAATCAAAACAAAATTTTTATATTACAGTGAACCAGAACCGCAGATCATCGACTTTGTTACCCAACAGCACAAACTTTTCCCCAACATAGCGATGTACTTCGCTTATAAATTTTCCGCGAAATTCATCTGGAACCTATACAACAAGATAACATCAGATATGCAAGCTGGACAGTTAGAAGGTCTACCTGAGGTTTGTATTACGTTTAGAAAACTTTTGATAAATATCAAATACAACATTTCCTTTTACAGTTGCATGCTCTTGCATGTTGTCTCAAAGCCGTATCAACCGCTGATATATCAAAGGCAATAGAGACCTGCCGCCAATCGTGCGGAGGACACGGGTATATGATCGCTTCGAATTTACCCTCAATTTACGGATTGGTGACGGCCATGTGCACCTACGAAGGAGAAAACACCGTGTTGCTCTTACAAACCGCCAGATTTTTAATTAAAGAATACCAGGGTTTTCTGGAAGGGAAAAAACTAACACCGACACTGCAGTATTTGGAACTATTGAAGACTGATAACCAAGAACCATTTAATCAAAGCGTGGCTTGTATTATTACCGCCTTGAAAAGATTATCAGCTGGGTATTGTTTTGTTTCAAGATTTTATAAGTGGTAATAACAATATGATTTTTTAGCAAAATCCAAACGGCGTTTAACCATCTCCAAAGGAGGATCAACAAAGGGGTGGAATATGAGCATGCTTGGAACGATACCAGCATTGAATTGGCTTCGATTGCGGACACGCATTGCAGGGCTATCGTTGTAGACTTGTTCTATCAAGAAATTTTATCTTGCAAAAATCAGGTTTCAAAAGCCTTGTACACGGTTTTAGTGCAGCTAGTTAATTTATATGCAGTGCAAGTGGCGTTGAGTCTTTCAGGGGATCTTCTTAAGGTGAATAATAAAAAAAATATAATACTTATAGTGTACGTAAAATATAATAAAATAATAAATTGCCTTTAATTACATGTTTCAGTACACCAATATCCTTGGTAGGGATTTGGATGAACTTCAAGCATGGCTTGAGGAAATGCTGGCAGCTCTACGTCCGAATGTGGTTGGAATTGTGGACGGTTTTGACTTCAGCGACGATATCTTAGGTTCAGCTCTCGGAGTCTACGATGGAAACGTGTACGAAAAGCTCTTCGAAGAAGCGTCGAAAAGTCCGCTGAACGCCGAGCCGGTCAACGAGTCCTTCCACAAATACTTGAAGCCATTCCTTAAATCTAACATTTAAATCGTTTGGACCAAAATGTTAGTATTTTGAAGTATTAATATACTCTCACAGTACTATCATATGCCAAAGATATATACCATAAATATTTACAATTCGGGTGATTGTGGAAGTGTACGTACCTAATAATCAATTTTATTTTGAGGGTCAATTAGGGTTAGTGATTTTATTTTTTAATCCTGACAGGAGATCAGGACGTGATAGTTGTAGTCAGATAAGGTACTCTGTTAATTGTGTACATACAATCAATTTTTACAACTAGACTAATTGTTATTAGTATGAGGATTCTTAAGTGAAATTAAGAGTACCAACAATGTTGCCTTAAAAAAAAACGAGATTGAGCCTTATTTTAATTTGTTTCGCGCCTTCAATGAGATTCCTATTATAACACTTAACTCAGGAATAAATTTGGGTATGGGTTTATAAAAATTATTTTTAGAAAAAAAAGTATTACAAAAAATACAATCATCAATCTTTAATGTTTGTACTTTATTCTTATGTGGTAATCGCGTGACCATATAAAGACATGGGTATTATTATTACTGTGGTGTTTTGTTTATTTCATTGATGATTGTAAAAGGTTTAAAATGCTCAAATCGTAAGTACCTTCGTAGAAATTTATTTGTTGACAATGTATATATTTTATAAAAAAAATAAATATTTTTATACAATCATTTTTAACACTTTATAATTTGCATCATCGAAACTGCTCAATCAGGTAAATTTTGATAGTTGATTAAAATACTATCCGAAACCGGTTTATCAGCGACACTGAATTAAAAAATACTCATAGTAACGGTCGCAACCATTCTTTTAATTGTTTTCAGTGGATTTCTACATTTGGTGTAAATTATGTTGCACTCATGTTCAGCCAGAAATAGTTGATGGTAATCGGTTAATTGGTAAATTTTAGACAATGTGCTTATAATCGTTACATTCAAATAAGATTCAGTTTTGTTTTTATAAAGAAAATCCAATTCAATTTACAATATTAATTGTTTTAATTGCAGCGAAATCAATTTTTTTAAACTTTATTTTATTTTGTAATTAATTCATAAACAGAGCTATTTAATGATTAATATATAACTTTGATAATGACATAATTGATTCTAACATCACTATATATTATTATATCATAAAACAAACATTTCAATTTCCTATTTAAGTATACCATTATCAACCAGCTCCTTAACCAAATTCGTCATCTTCGTCTTGCAAAGTTCGTTACTAGTAGCCACGGGGAAATTCTGCGACGTGTCGTTTTCCTCCTCGTACATATTTGGCGCCTGGTCACTGTCGCACGTCGAAATGGGAATCATGTCGATGGCCAGGCCCAATCCGAAAAGTCCGCACCGGCGAAATTCATTGATGAGGAGATCGAGAGAGTATTCCTTATTGAGCAGCTCGTTGGACTCGTGCTCGGTGTTCTGCAGGTATTCCGTTAACGACTTGTGCAGTACGTTGTGGTAGGTTTTCAGCAGCGTGTGAAGGGATGCGTCACGCAGTTTTAACCTGGTGCAGCAGTATATCAAGTTGGCCAGGTCCAGGGCTAAGGATCCGTAGCGGCATAGTTGGAAATCTATGAAGCACACCTGAAGATAAAAACGTAAGTGTATAAAGTTGATAATTGAAAAGGTAATCTAAACAACAACAAAATTGGTATAATTATTACCTGCAATGATTCATTTGTTTCAGACGGTTTGAAGAGGACGTTATTTGTCCAACAATCACCATGGCAAAGAACGGACAGTGGTTCTGTGTAGGAGACAATGTTTATCATCTTTTGGAAAAACGATTCATTCACAAAGTTTTCGAATTTATTTATATACGTTTCATTCCCTACAAACTCTTCACGCACCTATAAAGTTTTAAAAAAAGATCCAAAATGCTGAAGTTTATAATTTTGTGTATATTACCATCTCTAGGGCATTCTTCGTAGCGTGCGCGTAATACTCTCTGTACCATTCTTGATTTTCCTTGATAAACATCCCTTCTCTAATCCCGTACTTTCCGCCAATCAACGAGTAGAACTCTCCGGGATGGAGGATTTTCATGGCCAGAGAAATCGCATGAAATTTTGCCAGTTCCGTTAGAACGGACATAATTTGGACATAATTCAGACCCTGCTTTCTATCGGTCATCGAATACCCGCGCTCGCGCAAGTCCTCCAATATGATGACGTCGTTCTCCGCAAAATAGCACTTTGGTACGGCATCGAAGTGCTTGGATGATACTTCCTTTTTAGATTCCTAAATCAAAACACTCTAAATAATCCTGTTTTAAGCAAAATATTACTAACTGTTAAGTACTTTAATTTATAATAAACTTATTGTATAAGATTTTTTTGCTATAATCACGTGATTATATTTAGATAAACTAGGATTCAGAATTTTTTTTCAATACCTGAAATTTAATAAAAGATGGAAGTACTCTCGTGTAGAAAGAGACCTCGTTCCTAAACAATACATCGCTTTTGTAGGCTTCCCTGCGGGTCGTGTTTTCTGGTAAACATTTGTAAATAATGGATTTCTCCCAAGAACTTTGAGATTCGGAATTACTGCTGACGAGGTAACCTTTCAATTTAACCCTGTACAAGAGGGCCGTGTAGTTGTCACCCCTTCCAGAGCCAGGTTCTTCCTAAAAAATTAAATATTACATTGCTCATTTATAAAATAAATAATATTATAGAGAATGGTGACGATTCTTATTACGTAATAGTTTAATTTAATTGGAATAATGAGATACTTTTATACCACGAAAATCAAACGAAAGTAAACTTGGTTTATTCTTTTTTATAACTACATTTCTAGTTTGATAATGGTCAGCTGAATTGAGCCGAAACTATAGTCATAAAGAAACAATAAAGAACAAAGTTTATTTCTGTATTTAAAGTTAAAAATTGTATCACAAAGTAAATCACTTATTTACAAAAAAGACTAATTCAAATACAAGTATAAGTCCTCAAATGAGAAGTCGAAAAAATATCCATCCTAAAAGATAAGTGAGATGTTTTTTTTGAATGATGAAACTATTAAGTAAAAATTATAATCTTTTTAAATAATATAAAAACTGTCTTTCGGCAGAACGTTTCTTATACCTTTTTATCGTCAAAAGAGTTGAACAATTTATAAATTTAAAAAAAACATACAATATATTATTTTAAAGAAATACTCACCAGAAATTCTTCTATTACCACATTTGGGTGGGTTTTTTCGAAAAGTTTCTGTAAAAATGGCAATGTTACACGTGTTTGTGCCATGATGTAAATATTGAACTGAAGCCGCGTAGGGGACCGTTTAAAAGGAAGCATGCACTTAATAAAAAAGGTCATTATTGGACTCATTTAGCTTCCAGAGGCAAAATTGATACAAGTATGCATCGCGCACCGTTCTTAATTATCCATTTTGGATCGGTTGGATTATATCATTTGAATTTTGAATTAAAAAAGTACATCCTCTTGATTGCGTCAGTACTATATAATCGAGGGTTATTTATATAATATTCTTAAAACTATTTTACAAATTAATGTAGCTACAAAGAACTTTAATTAACTAATTAATGATTTAATTTAGTAGAAATATTTACCCATTTAATTAATATTATCAATACATATTTTCTCTGTTTTATTTTGCATAACCTAATACTTTTTAATTTAGTGTATATTATATGATAAAATAGTTTTCATTATTATTATTATTATATTTTAATAATTACATTTATTTAAATGTCGCGCCATTTCCTTTGCATCTAAAGTATTTATATTCTATGGTTAAAAGCGGGAAAATTGAAATAGCAACAAAATCCTATAATTTATACTTTACTTGAGGTTGTATAAAAAATTCAATATTTAAATATAATAATCATATATTTTGCAAGTTTTAGCGCTTTAAAATTTTACCTAGGTAAGTTTTGAATTTTCATACAATTACCCATGTTTACATTTTCAAATTCTAGGTTATGTTTACAAACTAAATCAAATCGGTAAGTATTGGCAAATAATAATTAAAACATAGTTATAATTAATTAAACATTGATTGAAAATAACTTAATACGAGTTTAGATTGCGATGCATTGAATGTCATTGAAATGTTAATTCTTTTAAAATAATCATCGGATTATTAGTCCAAAACTATAATTTTTTTTAATAAGAATTTTTTATAATGTTAAATCGTATCAGTATGTATATAAAATTAACATACATAGAGCAACATAAAAGGAATTGAGTATATTTATTTATGTATTCATTTGCCTTTCTACATTTCGGGTGTATTATTATTTACCTTGTTAAAGATGAACCACGGATTAGCCTCATTTATACTTAATACAAATAACACTGTTGAAATGTAAAGAAAGGATACAACAATGTTATATCCATATAGGATATACTCTTCATGAAACACCAAAAACAAACATTTATCATTTATATATAGAAATTCTTTCTTGAGTTACTTGAAAATTTAATTAATAAACTTAGAATAAAAGCACTAACACTTTACTAGTTTCTTGATCATTTATACTAATGAAAAAGCAATTATAAATAATATAATAATAAATATTTGAATATACTATTATAATATGCACATTGGTTTAATCATATACATAAGTAATTCATTATTATTGTTGGAATGTTTTCGGCTTGAAGACAACCAATGTGACTAAGTTGAATCGTTAAATGGTTCCCTCCAGAACCATTAAAATTTGCAAACTGCATTTTAAACTGAACTGTAACCACGAACAAAAATAATCTTCCCGAAATTATCTCTACCAATTCATTATTAAATATCCATAAAATGAATACAGATGAAATTATCTGTAATTAATTTATTATTTTTTCAGAAAAGGAATATAATGAATATTTTTAGAAATATTGTCAATAGACATCATACAATTTTTGGTAAGTGTGTATTTTTACATTATATACGAATTAGCCTTCTTTAATTTTTGTTATTGTACAGGAAAAAAAAACAATTAAAGTAACTATTTAACCAGATAAACACCTTAATTAATTTAATGATATTTTTTTTGTAGGCCAGCTAATATTAAAAAATGAAATCCAAACTACATACAGTGCAAATATAAACCCTATATTATATGCCAACAAGAGGTATCATAGCACAGACACCATTTGTGCTCTAGCATCAGGTATTATATTCATTCCCTTTTAAATATATTTTTTTAAATTCTAATAATTAATTAGTTCTATAAGATATTTAATTGTAAATATTAATTATGTTTCAATTTTTACCTGTTTGAGTATTAAAAATCTTAAATCAATTTTTATTGATAATGAAGTTCATATTAATACACATTATTAATAAAAATACTACAATTTACAGGGAAAGGAAAATGTGGAATAGCTGTAATTCGAGTGTCCGGCCCAGACAGCTCCAGCATCCTCAAACAATTCACCAGAACCGAAACCTTACCAACTGGAAGGAAGTTCATCTACAAAGACATAATCGACCCCAATTCTGGAGAACTTATCGATTCTGGACTGGTGCTCTGGTTCTCCAAACCCCACAGCTTCACCGGCGAAGACACCTGTGAGTTTCAAGTGCACGGAAGCGCAGCAGTTGTCAACGGTCTACTAGAAGCACTCGTGTTAAGACCAAACGTCCGAATCGCTGAACCCGGGGAATTTTCCAGGCGGGCCTTTTACAACAACAGGATGGATTTGACTGAAATCGAGGCACTGGCAGATTTGATTGAAGCTGAAACTAGCTTGCAACGTAAACAAGTAACTATTCGTAATTATTTATTACTTTTATTAACATGTCAATATTTGCAGGCCCTATGTAATATGAGAGGCAGCTTACGTGAGCAGTTCGAAAAGTGGAAACAAGACTTGCTTACAACTGTAGCTGAAATCGAGGCTTATATAGAATTCTCAGAATCGGACGATATAGATTTCGACATAAACCGTGTAAAGGTCAAAATTAATAAATTGATTGTGGAAATGAAGGATTGTTTAGAGGAGAGTAAAAAGCTATTTGCACTCAAACAAGGCATTCAGATACCTATATATGGTTCACCAAATGTTGGCAAAAGTAGTTTATTCAATGCAATAAGTAAGACTGTTTTATAAGATTATTATTCTAAAAACTATTGATTAATGAGAAATAAGTATATGATATATTTTTTGTCCTTTAAGCGAAATCTAAAAGAGCAATTGTTTCTGAAGTTCCGGGTACTACAAGGGATGTTCTGGAAAAACCATATGACATCCATGGATTTCCCGTGGTTTTTTTGGACACAGCTGGAATTAGATTGCGACCTGATAATTCAATAGAAAATGAAGGGATTATCCGCGCCGTGGAAACTCTGAGTGAACCCAATACTTTAATCCATATTTTAGTAGCCTCAATGCCAGATTTTATAAATAAACGAAAAACTGAGAGTTGGAAATATTTTAAAGAATATGTCACAGATATTGGTTTATCAGAAAAATTATTAAAACCAGACGCGAATAGCCTACAAAATCTATTTAAATACAAAACGATGATAGTAATGAATAAAATTGACTTAGTTCCCACCACTGAATATGAAATAAATACCAATGAGGTTAATTTTGTATCTTGTTTAAATGGAACAGGAATCGAGGACTTTAATAATTGTTTAAGGCAACATTTGGAAAAAGAGTAATTATTGTGAATGAATAACTGTAATACTAGAATAAAATTGTATGTTTTAGGTTTCAAGACGGTCTCATGGAACATCCCCGTTTGAACAGTTTACGTCAAAAGTCTCATTTGTTGGATAGTATTTCGGGTTTGGACAAGTTTTTATGGGAGATGGAGAAAACCGGTTCCGATTACACAATAGCTGTTGGGTATTTGAGGAAGTTGCTGCATAATTTGGGATACATAACAGGGCAGGTTGTCAACGAGGAGATTTTGGATGTGTTGTTTGAACATTTTTGTGTAGGAAAATAAAAATAAAATATTTATTATATAAATATTGAAAACAAGTTTATGTGGTTTTTGTCAGAATAATACCTAGTAAATCTACTCGTTTATTATTAACCTAAATCAAAATATTTTATAGTCTTTTAGTAGTAGTTGCCTATTCAATAATTAATTAAATGTTATAAAGTGTTATTATTAAATACATACAATAATAAATAAGTAATTTAATTATATAATACTTGGTAGCGAGATGCTATTTTTGAATTCAAATTTTCCCGCGGTTTTCTGTTGCCAACTTATTAATCCAATTGTTTTGGCGGTGTCTATTTGTACTAATAAACTTCCCTTGATTAAAAAAATAATCAAAATATAAACCATAAACACGTGTTTACACTAGATTAGCCGGTTTTTCGAACCACTTGCAACATCACGCTTAATTGTAACTTAGTGACGATCACCATGGCGGATTTAAATGGTGCAAAGTTTAACGTTACTGTGTAAAATTAGGTATTAGAATAATATCTTCCTTTATATTTCGATTCGCAAACGATAAGAAAATAGCAGTTTAAAACCGTGCACGTACTATACTCAAGAGGAATTAAGTGTTTCAATAAAGGTCGTTTTCCCATAAACATTGAGGTTACGGCGCATTGAGTTGGCGCAATGCGCGGAAATTTGTAAAAGCAACATGATTTAATGTAAGTTAACACAAAGAGGGATAAGATTAGTATGAAATTAATTACCTGGCCAATATCTTAGGTTGAGCTTAGCCTACAAGAAGGACCCACGCTTCATGATAAAAGAAATAGGCCCATAACCGACACGACGAAATGCAGGTATGCAGGTGCTTTTGTTTTAGTTTATAGCAATCAAACTTAGTAAACTAATATTACAACAAGTTTGATGACATCAACTTTAATCTCAGTAAAGAAATGAATTCGGGGAATTCTGATTAAAAGATGCTGATTATTCGATTTTCATGATAACATCATGACGAGCTTGTTTTTCATGTAGTTACCGTGTTGAATTTAATGACTAATCATTTGATTTTGGTCTATTTTTAAATTATGTTCCACTAAGTAATGGATAGGTAAAGAGTTTGTAGTTGTAAGTAATTATTAATCGAAATTTAAAAAAAAGTGGATTTCAATTAACTCAAATTATAAAAATTTTGTAGTGTTTTGCTATCGGCCACGTAGTCTATCTGCCGCGTGTGTATATTTATGAGTGAATGAATTCTAAGGTGCAATAGCAAATGATACTGATCACCCATCTAATTGTAGATCCGTATTAACTATGCTGCACTTTTATTATTGTTAGTTTTTACATATACACTTGACTGAATGTGTGCGAATGCATAGAAACTATAATTGTTTTGAAAATGTGAATACCATTAAAAAAACAATTAATGAATAATACTTACTTAAGACTGGGAATACTATAATTTTACTTACAAATTGATTTATTTTGTTTATAATAATAAAGGTTTACTTTTCTAACACTATTTATTTAAAACGATTTAACAATAGTATAAAAAATCAGACAATTATTTGTGATTAAAGTCAGACAACACAGGAAACTGAAGCCAATGAGCTGGGGTTAAAATTTTTAAGTCACTAGCCTTTAGTACAAAAAACAGAAATCACATATAACTAATAGTTAAGAACCAAAAAAAGTTAATAATTGATGTAACGGATTCGTGTGTTCGATGTTTGTCCAAACAAGACGGTATTCTTGCTTGGAAAGTTTGATTATGATCGGTGAATATTTAAGGTGCCTACAACAAAGAAATATGTGTAATTAAATATGTACATTTAAAACCATTATTAATTTATATAACTTGAATTTTATTACAACTAGTTACAAATAAAACTATTCGTAAATGATTTTTTTATTAACATAATGTTTCAATGATAAACAAATACTTGAGATTATTAAATTTTTTAACTTGAGTGATCGCTTAATGATTATTATAAAAAAAAATGAAATACAGACCTAGTTATAATATCGATCAACTGCTTCGATACAGTAGGATTCAATTCGAAAACGAATTTAAAATCCAATTTCGCCTCGGCAGACATAACTTGAAATATTCTAAAATACTCCCAAAATAGTTTTTGTTGGAAATCCGTATCTGAAAATTATTATTTAAAATCAACAGTATTCAAACTGAAGTTTCAACTGAAGCAGAAGTAAAAGAAACAAAAAAAATACCATTTCTCTCACTGTTGAGGGATGGATGTGAACTTCCACCCACAAGAAGTTCAAGCTTATTGTATTGTGAAACCGTATTTAGATTAACATTGTGTTGATGCATCTTTTCCACAGACCTACTTCGTGCCTTGACAAAATGGGCTGTCATGTATTGAAAGTGTGCCTTCTTCAATTGCTCAAATCCTAAAAAATTGAAAAATCGCATATTATAAATAAATATACAATGAAAAGCAATACAATTGTTGCGAGTCTAAGCAACTTAAAAGTATTTTAAAAATTGTAAAAGTTTTTTACTAATTTAACATTTAAGAAGAAAAAATGAATGTTTAAGAGATTTTTTAAATAAAAAAATAATCTAAAACATTATTTTATTATTAACGTTGGTTGAAATATTTTATGCAATATTTCTAACAATGGAATTAAATTGAGTATTCATATTACCTAAGAGATTTGTGTTATTAATAAAGGGTAAAAATTCATCACTCGGCCACACAACTTCAATAGCTGAAATATAAGGTGCTAATTAAAAATTATACTAAATAATAATATAATAATTATGTCTTTTAGTTGTTGAAAGGCTTTAATGATTTAAAAATATTTACATCCATATTTAATTATAAATAAAAATCTAAGTGCAACTAAGGAAAGTATTCAATAAAACCAATCAAAATTTCATTAAACTTATATTAAAAAAAAGATAAATCAGTCATATACCTTTAGATACACCATGGAACAAAACAAGAATATCATATCTGGTACAATCTATGGAGGGAATACTGCCTATTCTGGCTTCAGGAGCCAAAAATTTAACTACCTGTTAATATTAAAACCACAATGTATTGCAAACATTAACCTTTCATTAAAGAAACTTACCTCTAAATCGTAATTATCTCTAGCTTGAATCAATCGAGTCTGCTCAGGGGCACAAATAACACACGCCCAATACTTTGACTTAAAAATAGAAAAATTCTCAATGCAATCACCACAAAATGAACTGAAAATAGGTCACAAATTAAAGATTAAATAATAATAATAAATTAAAACACTTATAGAGGAGAATTTTTAAAAAACAGTATAGTGAGTGTATAATATTATTAATAAAAAAGTTAAAGCTTGGGTGTTAGTAGATTAATAACCAATTAAAATAAAAATATCCTATTCTTGTAAAGTATTATCACAAATATACATTAATACAAAATAACTATTGGTTAAAAAGAAAATAACTAGTTAAACTTACTTAAATGAATAAATACAGTCTAAGAAACTATAAAAGAATCTAAGACTCACTGTTTACATCCTCTATTGCTGCATCTGATCATCCTTAAATTATTTCCACAAATAGGACAGTAGCACTGGAATATTATCTTAACGTACTTATTTCCTAGGAATCGACTGAAACTAATACTTACATATCGTTCATCTTGCACTGCGAACAGTGTGTGGTACAATTTGTCCTAAAAATATATTGTAATTCTAAATTAAACCATTAAAATAAAATTAATAATAGGAATGTACATTTCAAAAATTAAACTATACAATTTATTAACTTAACAAAACAATCAATAATTACTATATATTTAATTAATTGCTCACTTAACCCGTGGTGAAACATTCAACATCAAGAAAAAAAAATTACTATTTTTATGAATGGATAACAATAGTACAATAAAAATAACTTACTCTGCAGACTTCACATAAATTTCCCACGAAAATGGGATGTGCATAACACGCTGACTTCTTGTAGCACCCCAAGCAGATTTCACTTAAGTCTCTTTCTTCTCGGATATATTCTATTATTATTGCTGGAAATAATTTAAAATAAATTATTGGTTTGAGAGGGATATGGGAAATGCGTGTTTTGTGGGGAAGGAAAGGACATATGGAGCTATCTGGCAAAAGAATGTTTACTCCCTTACATTCTTTTGCCAGATAGTTGAGTAGATGGTTGTAGAAATGTAAAAGAATGGACCAGAGAAGATGGTGCCAGAGTAGAGATTGGCGAGGAAGAAAGAGGGAAGAAGGAGACTAGAAGAGAGTTGTTTGTTTGTTGGAAAGAGTTTATGGTTGTTTTGTATATATTTATTTATGTTTTTGTATACATTAGAATGCCAAATAAAATGTATTCATACATTTTATTATTACTTTACAAAATATATAAATAGATTTAATTTTATGAGGTGATAATTCTGTGCAACAAACGTAATTCTAAGTACTTATGGTTTGAAAATCCATTATTTTTTTAAGGAAGAATGGAAAGTTTTAGTAAAATCTTACCCGTATTCTTGGGTGTATTTATATGATTCCATCGACGCTGTAACCTCTTCGACAATTCAACTGAAACGCTATGGGGAACAACTGGAAAATTTCATATTGGTTAAGTGTATACACGCATAACCATTGCATTACAAGTTCTGATTTCATGTGTTGGATTTCTATAAGTCGTAAACGCGATCTCTAGTGCATCCTCAAATGAGATGTTGCTGTCCAAATTGCTATATAGCTTGAAAATAAAGTTCGGGTGATTAAGATCAATTGGAGTGGAGCGAATTGTTATTTAGATCTTACTTGAATCGCTTGAAGAACTCCGGCCTTCCACTTCGGTCCCATATCAGCGGACTGAAGGGAGTACACCTCTCCAAATACAGAAGCGAAAGGTTTAACGTTTTTTAATGACACCTGAAATTGAAATATAATTGTTAGATGGTAGAGGTATTTACTTCGTACTACATCTTGAATGACTGTGAATGTGAGATATTTAAAATACAAATATGTAACTGAAAAATAATCTACATTTATGATAATTATATTTCATGTAATTGAGACACAATAACTTTGTTTTACCACTATAATTTTAAGAATTACAGTGACTATATTTTTGTTAGGGAAGGGTATATTATAGTCATAGTAATTCTTAAAAATGTAGTGGTAAAACAAAGTTATTGTGTCTCAATTAAATGAAATATAATTATCAAAAATGTAGATTATTTTTCAGTTACATATTTTTATTTTAAATATCTCACATTTGTAATACACATGAAATGTTAGAAAATAAACTCTACCTAAAACATTGGAAAATATCTTATTTTTTCTATAAAATAGGCTACTGCATTCTAATGGTTTATAATTACTAATTACAAAAATAAAATTGAAATGTGTAGAAATATCATATTATAGTATTATAAACAATATTATTACTCATTACATGTGCAAAATTAGCAATATATGGTAAGAAAATACTTACCGTTGAAATTCTACCATCCCCGAACCAATACACAAATATGCTGCCAGTCAATGGCTCCTCAAATCCCGCATCCATGGCAGTAATACAGACAGCTGCAAAAAGTTGAATAAATGAATTGTTAACCACAGTTTGTAAAATTATTAAAGTGATTAGGAGAAAATTAATTAATCATATGGCTGGAGTGGATAATAAATACATGGTATGGATAAGTATTTAACATTATTGGCAGTTTGATTTTTGTGAGTTGCATGAAGATAAACTTGATTAATTAATAAAGCACTAAAAACCTTTCTTTACAAAAAATTATATATATTTAAGCACGTTAATATTATTGAATTCAAATAATCCCGCTTTTTTCAGCGACCTCTGGTGGCGATTCAACTGTTTCAATTTTGAATTGTTTTAAACGTTCTTCAGCCCGATTGGCGTTCTTTCATTGGAAAATTAATAAAATATGTTTTATTTAGTCAATTTTTTAACAATCATCCTACTGAGTTTCATCAGTCCCTAAGTATACGCACGAAAAATTAGGTTTCGCGCTGAGATTTGCATTTTGCGCGCTATCGTTAGAGAGGAAGTAAGAAAATAGTAGTTTTAAATTATACACAACTTACATACATACACAACTTATCCTAAAAGTATAAATGTTTCTATAATATTTTTTTTAGGGAAGGACGCATAGAGAAGACGCAGTTGGTGCTTAAATAAAAAACCGGTGCAATAAATTACAGGAATCGAAATATCAACTGAAGCCCAAACGAACCCACAAGAAAGTACCGCACTATATGATGAGAAGAAGCATGTCTATATTTGAGGACGACGATAAACAAACTGTGAGTGTGAAGATAATTGAACAGTTGAACACCTAGCTTAGCAAGAATTTTGATTATAGAGGCTTCGTGATACTTTTTTTTAATAATAATTCTAATTAAAACTTTATAGATATTGCACCTACAACTACAAAGTTACTATTTTATTCGATTTATTACTAGCAAGAATTGTCTGTTCCCCAGAGCATCTATGATGTTTTCAATAAACATAACAAGAGCCTAGTTGAGATATAGTGGCATGTTTAGAACGGTTACGATGTTGAAAACTTATTCAATACAAAATAAATTGTCACTTTCTCCACAGTTTATTTTTATTTTGCTAAATGTACGTTGTAAACATTTTCAATAGCTGTACATTTAATTTCATTCAGTTCAATCAGCATATTATATACTTTACTTACAAATTCTTTATCAAGATGTTCTTAAAGAAAACTGAAACATATATATGGAGATATAGTATCGTAAAAAGAATACAAACTAGAACAACAATCTATGCTATATTTTAATCAAGTCGTATTAGTCTTTTCAGGCGGTGGTCGTTCGAGAATTCAATTTGGAACTGGGTTAAAATATAGTAAAAGATCAATTAAAACATTTAAATTTTATGATTAAATTGTAATAATGTTTAAAACTACTCTTCATGAAATTATTACCACATATTTATATTACACTTATGCCATAACTAACTAAAACAACTACTAATATACTAAAGCGCTACCAGATATTAAATTATATAAGTTATAAGTATTAATAATAAAATGTATTAAAGTCTTACCGCCCAATATAAATAAGCCACAATTTTCAATTACGGTTGAAAATATTTGATTGAAATATTTCAATCAATTATATAATCGACAATGTTATATAAAATGTATAATAAAAGTCACTATTACCTGGCCAGAATTTAATACCAATACGAGTCCAGATAAAAGCTCCTCTCTTCATAATTAAAATCACTCTAACAGAAAAATTATTATAAGAGAAACCGATTTATTGGACAACATTAAAATCAAACGTTTGGGTGCTGTCTGAAAAAAAATTGCTGATCGTTCGAAATTGGTGCTTGTGCTGGATTGAATTCCATTCCCCAAAAAGTTCGCGTATTCAAACTTAGAGGACGTAAGCTAACAAACAAACATTTCTCATCGAACCCGCTTATACCAACTGTTTATTTAAGATTTATTTGTCTAGCAGATTAGGTCAGGAACGCGCTGGAATTTATTAATCAGCAAAATCACGTACGATAGTTTATATAAATACGCGCACATATGATTGTTTTACTTTCCCTATATATCGTGATAAATGATAAAAATACAAAATTATCTCCAATATTATTAAAGAGGTTATTTATTTATATTTAAACACTATTCTGGTAATCTTGTTAGAATATTATGTTATTTATTTTTATTTATTAGTGCTCCTGCTGTAGTAAATTAAAATGCGCGTACACAGAAGAGGAAAGAAAAGAAAAACAATTGGATAGAACATTGCCAATCCACATATTTGAATCAGACTCTGAATTTGATGAGCAAATCATGAACACTGAAGGCACGTATCTGTCAGGTTATAAAATTGACTATCCGCCCAGTGTGAATGAACATTTTAACAATAAAACGTCCTTAAGGTAATTTAAGAATTTTTTTTTATTATCTTTTATTATAATTAGAAGAGATTAAATTATAATCATTAATTATAAATATAGCATTATTGTTATGTTATTATTTAATTAAGTTGTTAGTTGATGGAAATATTTGAATTAATTTTTAATAATTTAATCATATAAAATACATGTATTTTTTTGAATTAAAACATGATAACTTTGTTTTATCACTATATTGTTTTTAAATTACGCGGTGTTTTAATTACAACTCATTTAGTAAAGGCCTCTACCATCAAATACATGTATTTTTAATATTAAAGGAAGGAAAAATCTGCCCTTACAAACTATTATAAAAAATTTTAAACTTAAACTTATATGTTTAAAAAAATGATTTTAATGTTTTTTTTTTATGAAAGTAATATAAACAAGAACTTATCCCCGATTTTTATTCAATTTTAGCACATATGCTTACCAGTGTTGTTCCAGAGCTGCATCCAAAAAGTTGGCCACCATAAAAGAGGAAGCGCCGGAAAGAAGTGTCTCCAAGCAATTGTCACCCTCGGAAATTGCCAGCCGCTGCCAGATAGCTATTGAGGGCAAACACGATATGGTCTGCATGGAGTGCAGACCAGTTCTGACAGGATCTCGTAAATCTGTTTGACTCCATATATTTTATGTTACCATTGTTGTTTTTATTCTTAAAGATTTTATTTATTGTTTAGCATTAATATAAGTAAAATATATTCAAAATAAAATAAATATTTATTTAAAAGCACAGCCTTACATTTTGGTTCTGTTAATTACAAACTATTTGCAAATGGTACATCCAATCTTTTGTACGCACACATAAAATGTAAGCCGTTAAGATTTATTCTTGAAAGTAAAAATATACACATAAGAGCCTCATTTGTGAAACAGGAATTGAGGACTTTTAATCTTTATTTAAAACAATACGATTAATTGGTCTGAATAACTGCAAAATAATAATTATATATTTCAGACTTCAAGGTGGTCTTATGGAACATACAAAATTGAACAGTATTAAAATTTTTAACTATCAAACATATATACAATATATTTTTAAAAAAAGGGCAAATGAAAATAATCTTGACGTACCACTATTTATTGTATAATATACACAAAGTTTACAATATTATATTAATTTTTTACACTACTATAGTTTCGGCCTTCGCAGGCCATTATCAATTGTTGAATGAAGAAGAATACTTCTTCATTCAACAATTGATAATGACTTACGAAGGTCGAAACTACAGTTGTGTCAAGAATTAATATATTGTAAACTTTGTGTATATTTTACAATAAATAGTTGTATAAAAACGTCAAAATTATTTTTATTTACCCTTTTACAATGAACTATCACATAGTAATAAAAATTTCATTTAAATTAGGCTATAATTCTAAATATTTAATTCTATTCTTCATCCTGAAAAAGTAAGAAAACAAATATTATTTATTGTGTGTGTGAGATTTCAATTTATAACTAAAATAACACCGTTTTATGTTACAAATGAAAAACATTTAAATGTTAACGTCAAGTATATATTAGTATAATACACTTTAGTGAATGTTTTGGATCGAGTTTGCCAAGGGCAAATCATTGACCAGAGCACCTAGGCCTCACTAGGCACATTGTGCCCTTTGGTGAATGTTAGATTTAGCTTCAGTTGTAACAGGGCATTAAAGAAATGGTGAATTTTTTTATATATATTATATAAAATTAACAGCATACAATTCACCCTTGTGTGTATTGTGAAAATTTTGATTTCAAAAGGCATTAGCCACTCCCTGAATTTAATAAAAGATATTTGCTAATGGCAAGACAAATTGTCGAGGCATAAAATAAATAAAAATGTTTTCAAATTAAAACAAATTCGGTATACTGCTATTTTTTTGTAATATAATAAATAAGTTACCTCATTTGTATGACGCGTGTTGTACGCCTTATACTTTTTGAGTTGCGCCAAAACACTTGGAGGTACAACTGAAAAAAATTCATATTAGTTACGTGAATTCCCAAGTGCTGAACATTAAATTACATGTTTTCTCTGCATAAGATGGATTACTGTAATTTGTATATGCAAACTCCACGGCATCAAAGAATGAAATATTGGCATCTAAACTACTGTAGATCTGTAACATACATAAAATTTTGTGTAAATAAAACTAAAGTGATATATGTTTATAACTATTTCAATTTTTATATTTCTTATATAAAAGTGGCATATTGTGGAATTTTGGCTAGAAAGAAACTTCTGTCATTTGCTGAATAAAACATTAATTTTTAATAGTTAGTTAAACTTAATTAACCTGTATTGCCTGATGAACTCCTTTCTTCCAAGTTGGTCCCATTTTATTTTTTTGAAAGGCATACATCAACCCGAAGGCAATGGCAAAGGGGTGCACTTTCTTTATACTGACCTAAAATTAAAACATTACATTTATTTATGCCATTCTATCTTTGTAGTGTGTTGAAAATAAAACATGTCTTTTGATACACACCATTTTTAGAGTCAAAAACGTTTATAGGTAGTAACAAAATGAACGTTGTGTAAAAAAATAAACGTTTATGGAAAATATTTTCTCTAGTGTGAAGCTTGAAATTTAAATAGTTTTCAGTAATTATGATGTTATAAAGAGGTACATAACAGATAATTATGTAAATGAATAAATAATTATTTCATAAAACTGTTATAATTGAATTAATATGATAATAATGACTGAAAGGCTATGAATCAATAACATCTTAATAATTTCATCACTTATTAATATATTACATAAATATAAAATTACTTATATCTGATAACTATGAAAATTGGGAAACTGCTACTTACCGCAGACACCCTGCCATCACCGAACCAATATATATAAATGTACCCAGGAGGTGGATTCTTTAACCCAACATCACTTGCAGAGATGCACAGAGCTGCAAGTAAAAGTATTTTTACGTAGTTTCAATATTATTTACTTCTTAATAAACCTAGCACTGTAATATATTTTAACATTTAATCAAACGTATTTAATTTTTACCATATAAATCAACAGAATCATTTAAATTCAAATATAACTGTACCTAACTATGATAAAGCATAATTATAATATACATCTCATAACGATTATTTTTCAGTTCAAATTTACCGCGTTTTTTTATTGCTGACTCACTAATTCCATTGTTTTTTTATATATTTATTTATATAATTGAGCCCTAAATGATCAGAAAATTAATGAAAATATAAACCACAAACAACTGTTTGCAACAAATTTATCGATTTATCACGTTGAATTGCAATTTAATGACGATCACCATGTTGGATGTAAATGCCGTAAATTTTCGTGTTACTATGTAATATTACCTATTAGAATGTTATGCCCCTTTATATTATCATATGCAAACGATAGGAAAATAGCAGTTTAAAACCATTCACCAACTATATTTAAGAGGAATGGAGTATTTCAATAAGGACCGTTTTTCCGTAAACATTGAGGTTACGGCGCATTGAGTAGGCGCAATGCGCGGAAGTTTGTAAAATCAGCAAAATATTATCTAAGATTACACAAGGGCGAATAAGATTAGTAAAAAAATAATTACCTGGCCAATATCGCACATTAAAACTAACCCACAAGAAAGTGCCACGCTCCATGATGTTTAATTTCAATAATACGTCTGTTTTCGACAGGGTGACGTGTATGATTATCATAGAAGTTAAAAGAAAGGAAACTGTAATTATTTTATAAAATATAGATATCAATAAAAAAAAAATAATATTTAATACTTATCAAATACTGGAACTAAAAAATCTAAGAAAAAAATATAGCATTCCTCTAAATTTCAATGTTAATAAAGAAAATTAATTAATAAAAAATAGTGACGTGGCCATCATAGTAAATTCCCTATATTTTTTTCGAAAAATGAAGTTTACGCGAAAAGGCTATTCTTAATAATTTGCTCACATTATCATTCTTCACAATTACTAAAAAAATAATAATAATGTCAAAATTATTCATTTTTTATTTTTTTTTTCTCAAGTTATCAATACGTTTGAATAAAACTTGTTCAGTTTTTGATTCTCTCAAAAACGAATGATCCGATTGAGATGAAACTTTAAACTTAAGGTTTAATCGTTAAAAACTGGAACTGAAATGCTTTTGGTAAACATTCATAAACCGGAAATGGGTGTTTACTCGAGGTGTTTTTTGGTTTTTTTGCGATAATTTTTTTAATATAAAAAATATACAAAATTTTTCAAATAAAAGTTAAAGGGAATGAGAAACTGAACAAGTTTCGTTGAAACATATTTTTCATAAAATTCTTAATTTTCGAGGAAAAAAATTAAAATCAAAAATGTTGACATTTTTTGCCAATTGCTATTAAACTATTGGAGCTACATGAAATTTATATAAGGAATAATTGTAAATAATTCGAAAGTGAATAAATTACTAAGAATAGCCTTTTTACGTAAACCACATAGTTTTCGAGAAAATATAGGGAAAGTAGTATGATGGCCACATCACTATTTTTTTTCAGAAACTAGTGCAATGGTCTATTAAAAAAGATTTTCAAAAAATTTTCACGAAAACAATTTCCCCTATATAGTATACATATAAATAATTTAATAAGTCTACAACAATGAGTCTTGTCGAGTCTTAGTAAGATTCGTTGTTGTAAATTTACGAAATTGTTTATTTCAATGTTTATAATTATAATAGAAATATATTTTTTTAAGTTACGTGAAGATTATTGTAGTAAATTGTAATTAAAGTATTATAATAATAAAAGGTCTTTGGAACAAGATTAATTTTCTAACATTTTTTATTTAAAAAGAATTATAATACAATATATTAAATAAGAACAAATATTATTTATCATTACTTAGAAACTAAATAATTTAACAATTGAATGAACGGATTTTGATATTGGATGTTCGTCCAAACGAGCCGATATTCTTCATTAGGCAGTTTAATTATGACTGGTTTTGATCTCAAAAATCTAAAACAAAGAAACACATAATTAAATATATACATTTAAAAACTTATTTTATTGTTATGAATATAGTCACAACTAGTTACAATTAAAACGATACATAAGTAAAATGATTTATTATTAATATCTTGTTGATTAGTGAAGAAGTAATAACTAGGAATATCTTATCTTTAAATTTTAATATTCGATCAGTTTAGTGAAATAAATAAAAATACACACCTACTAATTACGTCTATAAACTGTTTGGTGACAGTGGGATTCAATTCAAACACAAATTTAAAGTCCAATTGTGCCTCCTGTGATAAAACTTGGAAAATCCTCATGTATTCCCAAAACAAAATTTGTTGAAAGTCTTTATCTAAAAAATATTATTTATCATCATAAATTACAATATACAATAAAATTTGTTAATCCTAAAGAAAACAGTATTTACAATAAAATTAACAATATTAAAATGATTTATGATTATATTTTTACTTCATTTCCTTTTACTTTAGACCTTATATTGCTATGTGCTAGAATATTATCTTCACAATTTACTGTTCTGCATGTTTGCTAATAGAACTGTAAATTGAAACTTGCTTGATATTTCTTGTTATAAACTGAAGTTCAACTGAAGCAGAATTATTAATAAATTACCATTTCTTTCCCGGTTGAGGGTTGGATGTGAAGTTCCTCCAACAAGAACTCCAAGCTTATCCAACCGTGAAATTGCATTTAGATTCACGTCGCGCTGATGTTTCTTTTCGACAGACCTAATTTCTGTCTTCAAAAAATATGCTCTCATATATTGAAAGCAGGCCTCCTTCAATCGCTGAAATTCTAAAAAAAAATAAAAAAAACATCAATCCATTAGTTCGAATCATCTAGACGTTTAAGCTAGATAGCAAAGATTTTTTAAACATAACTTAGAGTCAAGACAGGGCAGAAAGACCGATGGTCGATAGCCCAAACGGACAGACTAACCATTATTGTTAATCATTTGTATATATATTTCTCAAAATTTTATTAAGTGTTCGAATAAATATATTATAAAAAACACAATATAAAGAAAATAATTGTTGCAAAAATTTTAAATAAATATTCTAGTGTTTTAAAGAGTAAAAATGTTCAACAAATAATAGCTTCGTTAATTAATATATATTTTAAGCAACTTATAAATAAAATTTATGTTTTGATATTAAATTTGTTATCAATACTACTACTACTAAACATCTTTATTTACAGAAAAAAAAAAGTACAATACTTGTAATAAATTAAATTAAATAAATTCTAATGTGAGACACTGGCATCTAGTTTTCTGTCCAACGGCTATCGACCCGCGGTCTTTCAGCCTGTAATTATCTGTCATACAAACGTCATGATTGCTAATGTCTTGTTGTGTTAACTGTCAGTTGTTCTTCAAACGTCATGATCGCTAATGTCATTGAGAAGTGAGGTGATGAATTGATAGATGGTGATTTCGGGGTGTTTATATCGAGGTGTTATTAGGGGATTGCGGGGGATACACATAAGGTTAAGGATCTCTAGGTTTGTTATCAATATATTTTTGGTTTACATAAATTAATGTTATTTTTTTGTAAAATAAAGTAATAATAATAATAAATATTCTTACCTAAGTTACCAGTATCATTATTGAACACTACATTTTCATCGCTTGGAAAAATAACTTCAAGGGCTGAAAATAAAGTGGTAATTAAAATTTATATTAAAGAATAATACAATAAATATGATGTTTTTTAGTTATTGAAATATTCTAATGAGTTAAAACTATTTATATCCATATTTTATATTATAATAATAGAAATTAATTAATAGAATAAACATTTTATTAAACTTAAATTATTTTTTTTTAAATAAAAATTTGGTAAATCTATAATAATGAAACAAAATCAAAATCAAATCACCTATTAAAATAACTACTTTTTTGACTAATATCTTGATAGATTTTGAATTCCAAAAAAAGCTTTTAAAGCAACACTAGTTTGAATACATATCTTCCTGTTAAATAAACATAAAAAATAATAAAATATATGTAAAACAGTTTTTATGAAAAAGAAATTAATTAACGCAAATATGTATAATTGACTAGTAAAAGTATTTAAATAATCTAGCAATCAAATTTATAAACATCTTCAGGTACGTGTTTGGATCTCTTGATCGAACAATTACTAAAATAACAATAAGTTAAATTCACATACCTTTAGATACGCCGAAGAACAAAATGAGCATATCATATATGCTACAATCGACGGGGGGAATGTTGCCTATTGTGGCTTCTGGAGCCAAAAACTTAACTATCTGTAAATATTAAAACCATCATGTATTAAAAACATAAATCGTTCATTCAGAAAACTTACCTCTAAATTGTAGTTATTTCTAACTTTAATTAATCGTGTCTGCTCAGGGGCACAAATAACACACATCCAATTCTTTGATTTATTCATTGAAAAATTTGTCCTGCAGTCACCACAAAATGAACTGAAAATTGGTTGGAAATTAAAAATCTATTATTTAAAAAATAATTCAAAACATTTATAGAGAAGAATTTTTGAAAGGCAGTATAATGAGTGTAATATCATGAATAAGTAATATCAGTTGAAGCTTGAGTGTTAGAAATGTTAATAGATAAGTAGTCAATTAAAATGACTTTATTCCTATAAAATAATTTTTAGTTCAGTAATATAAATTTAGCAGTATTATCAAAAATATAAATAAATTAATAATCGTATATATACAACACTTATTCCACAAAATTACTGTTGGCTAAAATGAAAATAATTAATTAACTTGTTATTTAATAAAATAATTTATATGATGGAGAAATTATTAAATACAGTTTACGAAGATATAAAAAAATGAAAGACTCACCGTTTACATGCTCTATGACTACATTTGGTCATCTTAAGCTTGTTTCCACAAATTGGGCAGTAGCACTAGAATATGATATGAATATACTTATTTCCTAGAAATCAACTGAAACCAATACTTACATATCGTTCATTATGTACTGCATATAGGGTGTGGTACAATTTATCCTAAAAAATATTTTAATTATAGTGAATTGACAAAGCTCCACAAAACATTGAAATAAAACAACGCAGTTGATAGGGTTTCATATTTATTGTTGAACACTTCAATATGTTTCACCACACAGTCGTTTTATAAGGCAGATGAATAGTAATTCAATATATTAATGGTAATAATAATAATAATAATAATATTTATTTGCCCAACAGAATACAAATTCCAATTACAGGACAAAATAATAAATTAAATTTGTATAAAATGAAATAAACAATAACCTAAATTTTATATAATAATCATTTATGCTAAACTAACGTAATATCTAATGTAAAATAAAACTATGTTATATGTTATAGTGAAATGTGATATGCATATCTGTCTGAGAATGAGAAAAAAAAACAGACTGATTTATGTAATATGTGGTGGTTCTATAAATTGCTGTCTCACAGTTTTTAATATAATGTCAATCTTGTCATTATGAATATCACAATATTCACTAATCACATTATAATTGCCAGACATATCGTTGACTGGTGAATGTAAACCAATATTGGTATTTGAAGCGCTAATATAAAATGTATTATTTGAACGTGTAAAGTTAGATGGTACGTTAAATGAGAATTTGGAAAGCAAGAAAGCACAGTCCAATCTATTATTAACAATTTTGTGTAATGTCTTAACATTTGCAATTATGCGTCTAAGGTACAAGGATTCATGACAATTACTGTTCAATAGATCTTGATAGGAGTAGCCTTGGACAGGATAACTACCAGTTGTTACGTAGTGCAAATATTTTAGAAAACGTTTTTGAATCCTTTCGGTAAAAGTTTATATAGTGTTAAGAGCTATGAGACAGAGGTGTTGTACAAAGGAACAAAATTGTTTTTAACAATAAATGTGAAACCCTCTCAACTGTGTAGTTTTATTTCAATTGTAATTATAGAATGAACAATTCCTTTTAAAATTATTATTAAAAAATTTAAAGCCTACACCGAGAGGTAAATGGCATTTTTGATAATATATATATATTAAAAATTTAAGATTAAAAAGCTCTAATTCAATAGTAAGTATTTAATTTATTCACTTAAAATAATCAATATATTATTATTTTTATGAATGTAAGTGCATTGGGTAAAAATAATACAATTAAAATAACTTACCCTGCAGACTTCGCATAAATTACCCTCAAAAATTGGATGTGCAATACACACCGACTTCTGATAGCATCCCAAGCAGATTTCACTCATGTCTTTTTTCTCTCTTATATACTGCATTAGTACTTCTGGAAATAATAATGATATTAATAATAATTCATGAAATTTTGGGTTTATTTTAAATATTTTTCCATTTTGTTAATATGAAAATATATTACGGTGTAATAATTTTATAATTCTAAAAAAAAATTTAATCAATTTATTTTTAATGAATTCATTAAAGGGAAAGTAGTGTGCCCCTAATTTGAAGAAAGCAAATTGGTGAAAACTTACCTGTATTTTTGGCTGTATTTTTATGACGCCAGTGGCGCAGTAGCAGCTTTGAGAGTTCGATCTCAATATATTGAGGAACAACTACAAAATATTAAATTGGTTAGGTGGTTAGGTGTAAACACATAAAATAATCATTGCATTACAAGTTTTGATTTCATGAGCTGGATTCTTATATGTAGTAAACGCAAAGTCCAGTGCATCGCTTAATGAAATGTTTACGGATAAGTTGCTATATAGCTGAAAAATAAAGTTCAGATGATTAAAACACATTGGAGTGAATTGTTATATAAACCTCACTTGAATCGCTTGAAGAACTCCAGCCTTCCACTTCGGTCCCATATCAGCAAACTGAAGGGAGTACACCTCTCCAAATCCAGAACCGAAAGGTTTTACATTATTTAGTGACACCTAAAATTAGAATGCAATTATCATCAAAGGCATCCTAATTTTTATGGATAATGGTCAATACTATTATATACATTAAAACAATAAATAATGTCTGTATAACAATGGATTAATGAAGTTAGTCATTTAATATATAATAATATTTAAAAAAATATTCGTTTTATATTTATAATAAAGACAATTATTTCGAGATGGGTGGATTAGATACACCATTATTATTACCAATTTTACACAATTCAAATATTGTATTTGATATGGTAATACAAATTTATAACTTACAGTCTCAAAAAAAAAAATAAATGTTAATTCACTTAATTGCATATGCAATGAAAATGAATAAATGTGATAAAAATATATCTAATTGTTTTTATTACATCAGTGTATTGTATAAACATGTAGTAAGCTTGTTTGTGTTATTATAAATGTTTTTATTACTTTTTAAATGATAATTTTTCTGTAGTCCATCACGTTGCAAAATTAGAAATATGTCGTAAATAAAAATATGTTAACACTTACTGATGAAATCGTACAATCTGCGAACCAAAAAATATAGATTTTTCCATCCAATGGCTCCTCAAATCCCGCATCCTTGCCGTTAACACAAAGAGCTGTAAAATTATAAACAAATGCATTTTTAACTCAGATTGTAAAATTATTAAATAGAGCAAGTGATAAATTGATTCATCATTTGGTAGCAATGTTCCTTAATTAGTTGTAATTATATGTTAAAAAACACTACAACGCCTTGGTATGTAATATAAGTATTTATTACTATTTTAATTTTAATTACATTAATTAAAATGAACACAACCAGTTTATATTTTAAAATGTAACATAAACTAGACATTGTATTCAGTATATAGTAGTACAAATAAGTAATAGATACTTAATAATGTAATATACATATATCAATATTTTTAAATTCAAATTATCCCGCTCTTTTCAGCGACCTCTAGCGGCGATTCTACTGTTTCGTTGTTTGAATTGTTTTAAGCGTCTTTTATTCTAGTTGGCGTCCTTTCAACGGAAAATTATTAAAATACCCCATAAATAGCCGATTTTAACACACAGCATTAATTTTTATGAATCACCGTTCTAATCACTGCTATTTTAATCAATCCCAACAATATTTATCAAATATTCGCACGATTAATTGGGTTATGCGCGTTAGCGTCGGTAGCCATATTGGATTTGGATTTTACGCTTTGTCGTTAAGACACAAAATATGTACTTTAAAATGAGCAGGGCAGCGCAAAGCGATAAGAAAACGATAGGTTTAAACTATACACGGCCCATTCTAAGAGGAAAGCTTGTGTTTCCATCAAAGTTGTGTTAGCGAAGCGTACCGCTTATGGCGCATTAAGTTGACGCAACTGGCGGTTAAATATGAATCCGGCGGAATAAATAGCTAAGTAAACATTACAGGCAATGAAATTACTACAAATATAAGTACCTGGCCAAAACTTGATGCCCGAACGGGCCCACAAGAAAGTTCCGAACTGCATGATGAAGAGAAACACGTCAGCGCTTGAGGACGACAACAAACAAACTGTGAGTGTAAAAACAAGTGAACAATTGAATATCTAGCCTCATAAACGTTGTTTGTTTCTCAAAGCAACTTGATATTGTTAATAAAAATATGAATAGTCCAGCCGAACTGCTAGAGTAGCATAGTTTAAAGCGGTTAAGATGTTAAAAACTCTCGAGATTAAAATTCAAACACATTTTACAACACCGATTCGTGTTTTCAAAACAAATCCATCAATCATTAATTTAATATTGAATTTCCAGTAGTGAATTAAAATGATTAATATAATTATAAATTCTATCCGAGCTTTTCCTTAGCTAATAATTTTAAAAATATATACCACTAATCACTTATATATTAATAATATAGTGTCATAAGAAGAATAGAAACTACACGAGTAATCTACACATTCCTATTTAAAGCGAATTAGAAACTATTGATAGTTTCCTAAATGAAAAAAATATAATTGTATCAGTGTGTAGAGGGAAAAAAGTGCATAATGTCTTATTATTATTATTTACAAATGAATAATACAAAAGATAGTGTATACAATTTCAATTAAATCGTGTTCGAAAGAATAATGTTTAATAATTAAGGTCCTCTACAGAATTGTAGATATATTAATTAATCTCTAATACTCTTAATCACTTAAAACTCATGTTGTAGGTTTATAAAAACTATTATATTTCTAAGTTGATAACATTCTTATGTACATTCTGTAAAATATATGGTTCACTTCTAAAATAACTCCTTTTATGACTAAATGAAGCAATTTTGAAAATTGATTTGACTACATATCTGTTATCTATTAAGTTTGAATGGCTCTGAAAAAGAACCCCCACTATATTATCACATTGTTGTCCATTATTAATGACAAAACCAACTAAAATTACTCCTCGTACTTATGCACCATGTGGCATTGAATTATATTTACGAATATCTGATATATTTTAAATACTACTTCTTAGTAAATATTTGTTTAAATAACTTAATGTTATTAAACGGAGTTTAATATAATATTGTCGATTATGATTCGTATTAGGTATGTAGGTATATGATTAAGTTCCACGGAAATAAAGTTAATCGAGTTACATGTAAATATTAAATGTTTGCTTTTGAACTGGTTAAACTATACGAGAAATGAAATATTTAAAACAACACCTAATTGATTGAAAAAGTATTTTAATTGGAGATTTTTTATACACATCACATTATAATGATATTTTATAATTTATGGAACAGCACATTACTAATTCATATGATAAATTATTTATTCATAAGGATTGTGGCGACCGTTACTACGTGGTAATTCATGATAAACACTTAACTAACGCACTTACTATGTTTTAACCATTAAAAAATTTTTTAGTGGTTAAAACATAGTAAGTGCGTTAGTTAAGTGTTTAAATTATTTATAGTTATTTGTGGAGGCGTTCACTTTGTGGTATATCTTGAATTTATGGTTAGTCTAAATTTACAGAAATATAAACCCAATTTAATTTTATAATAAAAAAAATAGTTTTGGTATTTTGTAAAAATTAATTCTCCACCTTAATATAAAATCGACAATGTTATATTGTACAATATTTCAATCAACGATATAATCACATTTATTAGTTTATATAAATACGCACACGCATGTTTTTCATGACTGTTTGTTTCTGTGCGTTTCGATGAGTTCGCATCTTACCTAATTTACAATTACAGAAACATTTAAATCAACTCACTAGAAAATAAACTACTACTTACTTTCTTTACATTCATATCTTCTAATGGTTATAAGTAAGGCACATTCGTTTTTATATTTATTCCTACCATTTAAAAAAATATAACACGTCTCTGATAACAATAACAATCATAAACACAAAGAATCAAAGAATTAATTTATGGCAAGCACTTGAATGGAAGCATAACATAAATAAAACAGAGTCAATTTAATAGGCATCAAAACATACATAGAAAAATGCTGACATGCAATGTAAACAATTGACCAAAGCCGAGGAAAATAGTTGGTTATTTATTTTACTTTATTTATATTTAGGTGATCTCGTTTAAGTATTATATTTGTTTGTTTTTTTTTCGTTCCTTTAACGTATAAATTGAAATTCGCGCGAGCTTGTGGAATTTCGCAAAAAAAAAGAACGAAAAGAAAAACGATGGGAGAGGATATTGCCAGAGCACGTGCTTGAATCAGACTTTGAATTAGACGCGAAAATAATGGACACCGAAGGCACGTATCAACCAGGTTATCAAATTGACTATCAGCCCGATTTGGACGAGCATTTTAACAATAACGATCTGGGATCGTCGCTAAGGTAATGTGAGAATTTTATCTAAACGAAAAATATTCTAGATATTATTATGCGTCTATATATATTTAATGTTATGTAATTATTTAATTGATTTCTATATTGTAAAATTATTTTAATTAAATAATTTTAATCTTTTTTTACACCTTAATGAAATTCTATACAAAAAACAAATCCTAGTCTTTATTCAATTTTAGTGCATCCGCTCACCAGTGTTGTTCCAGAGGTACATCGAAGAGGCTGGGCTCCATAAAAGAGGAAACCCCAGAAAGAAATGTCTCCAAGCAATTGTCACCCTCGGAAATTGCCAGCCGCTGCCAGATAGGTATAGAGGGCAAAAACAATATGGTCTGCATTGAGTGTAGGCCAGTTCTGACAGGATCTCGAAAATCTGTTTAATTACTGCATATATTCTATTGTACTACTTTTATTTTTAATCTTGATGATTTTATTTATTATTTAACATTAATATAAGTGAAATAAAGACTATATATTAAAAATCTGAATATTTGATTTGTGTGTAATTCAAAATTAAAACCACACCCTTATTTTCAGGTTCTATTAATTATTCTTCAATTGTAAACAGTACTGGTCATCCAATTTTTTGCACCCACACATTCGATGCAAATTTACTATACTGAAAGTCATCAAGATTTATGGCCAGTTAAAGTCAATCTTACAAAAATAAAACAAGAAATAAAAATTATGTGTAACATAATCAAAAATATTTAAAAAAGATCTAAAAACTTTGCACCTCTCACATAACATTATTTATTATTATTAGTAATTTAATAAAAACTCCATGTTAATCTTATAATATTATTGTGTAGTGTTCCTGACCTATCTCAACAAAAACTGAATTGAGGTACAATCGTACTCTTGACCTACCTTAATGTATGGTTTATTATGATAGGGCAAGAATACGCTAACTACATTGTTTTTAGCGGTAGTTCAAGGGTATGATGGCTTAGTAAATAGTACGTTGGGATAGGTCAGGAGAGCGCTATCCCTATTACTGTCATAAGGTTACGAAGCATAATAAATGGTAAATTGTTATAAATCAAAAGTACGTTACCTCAATAAGTGGTTTATTTCGATAATACAATAGTTTAATAGGTTGTTTATTATGCTGAGTTAAAAGTACACTTATTGAAAATTACCATTTAAAACCTGAAAAAACACTAAGTATAAAAAAATAATTGGAAAATTTAATTAAGATCAACAAATTAAAAATAATTCAGTGCTATCACTCTTCTAGACTTTGCACAACTAATTTATAATAATGGGTTGTGGGGATAATTATTGCAATATATAAATTTTTTTTTGAATTTAAAGTGTAAATTTAGGTGGGAAAAATTTAAATATGTAAACACCAAAAAGAAAGAGTTAAATTTAAATAGATTTATTTAACGATTAAAATTTGAAATGAACAACAAAGTAAGAACGAAAAAAGCATGCTCGCTGAGCTCAGTACAAGTCACTCCTGACTAATTCGAATACATAACGTTTAACTTTTATAAATATATTACGAACAACTTGAACACAATATCGACAAAACTATAACTAATAAACACTAGTGACTAAAACGCATAAATATAAATATATAAAGATATTTGTTATCACAATTGTTGTTTTATTTTAACATTTCAGCCTCCATATCTCCCAGAGCCTGCTCAAATTTCTCCAGATTAGAATTTGGCAAACGGAACACTGTAACCGGGATGTTACCCTGGAATCCCATAACGTCATCCTCTCCTGCAGTAACTGAACACGCATTTCCTTGTTCGTCGAATCCCAAAACATCGCCCTCCATATATTTAATACTGTCAACATCGATGACTTTCTTATCCAACTCTTTCAAGCTGATCAAGTAATCCTTAACGCTTTTATGTCCTTGAGCCTGCGCAAGAGGAGTCATGATGCCAGTAGGGCGCATGCCTCGGCGATTGCGGCAAATAGAGCAATTACAGATACCGCGACACGGCGGGCAAGTCCAAGTGGGATTCCTGAGGGCGTCCTCGGCATGTTCTCCATAGCGATTAAGGAGGCAAACGCCACAAAATTGGCCACGGATACCAACGCATTGACTACTTTTGCAAATAGTCTTACTATCCAAAGTCTTTTGACGGCACTGATGACAGCTAGTACCATTTGTGGTGCTGTATACTTTGGAAGAGACCTGATGGCTTATTTTTGCAATATAATTCTCAGTGATTACTTCAACCGAAAGTGGACGATTTGGCACTCTTCTATAAGAGGTCCTTCTCTTCTTGAACACTATCTCTTCATCTTCTTCTACATTTTCCTTATCCTCATTTTCAGCCTGAAAATTAATTATTTCATTTCATATGATAAACTTGGGGTTCATAATAAAACTTTATTATGAAAATTATTCAAATTTTTCTGGGTATCAACTTAATGTAGTTACTTGAGTACGTGAAGGTTAAATATCACTTAATTTTAAACACAGTTATATTCCTTTCTTCACTTTTTATTTTTTCACAGCTAAATGTACATTTCGGGCACTATGCACATTTAGCTGTGAAAAAATAAAAAGTGAAGAAAGGAATATAACTGTGTTTTTAATTAAGTGATCTGGGTATCAATACGAGAAATAACATGCGTAACAATTTTATAGGAAAACTATAGAGTTACACATTTTATTCTTAGTATTGACAAATTAAAGGAATTAATTAATTAAATAGTATTATTATGCAAGCCAATAAAGTATTTTTTAGTCAAAACAAATATTGTCATACCAATTGTTTAAATAAACTCATAGAATTAAGATTATAATGAGCAGAAATGAACAGACAGAATTATTTGTTTGTTTGTTTGAATTAGATCAAACTTTTTCTTCACTGAGTTAAGTCACTGAATTTAGTGTAAAATAATTTTCTTTTTAGATACACATTGTGGATTTTTTCCCTAAATAAATCCTCTAATTAAAAATGCGTAATTTATATATTTCTCATAATATTTTGTAAAAATTCACTTCTCCAATTAGTATACCAATAAAATATCAGACAATAAATAGTATGCAGATCATTCTAGTTTTTTAAGTTATTTTTAAATAAGGCTAAGAACTTTAATAAAAAAATTATATAAACTGAATATAATATGATAACTATGTCATTTTGAGGGTAGACATGTGATTATATGACAATTGTTAACAGAATTCTTGGGGCTAATGACTTATTTTCCTTTAATTGGTAAACAATAAGAGTTTTGTTTATTTTGTAAAATTAACACATAACCACTTTCTTCAGAGTTTATTTTTCTGTTCTAAATGTACCCTACAGTACTCTTCCATATATGTTAACCTTATTTTAAAAATAATTTTAAAATTATGAACTGCCACTTGGTTACGTTAATTCAAAAACATATAACCGAAAGAAGAGATAACGGATGTGACATCAAAATTTGTATATACAATTAAATATTGAAATTTTAGTGCAGTTTTAATAGTAATAATTAATAGTGAGAAAAATAAATTTTCTTTATGAGCATTTCTGCACTTATGTTTTACATTTTACTGTAAAAACTCCAGCTAACAGTTAAAACAACTAATCCCTGTACTAAAGCACCGCCAGGCATTGAATGACATAAGTTTTTACAGTAAAATGTAAAACATAAGTGCAGAAATGCTCATAAAGAAAATTTATTTTTCTCACTTAATTATTACTATCAAAATTTGTATTAAAATAATAATACATGAGGGTCAGTGGAAGTAAGTGTAAATTACATATTAAACTCATAATTTAATATGGTAAATAATATTGCATTTTTCTTAAACATTAGTAGTGTTTAATCAAGCTAAAAGATTTATAAATAAAAATCACTTATTGTAACTGTTTAATATACTATAGCGGGATATATTATATTCTGTTTTAATTCTGATTCAACTTAAAACTTAGATTCTAGTACCTCCGTATAACGTATTATAAAACATAATACAAACCATTATCATTTGAAGACGTTAATGTAAAGGCTTCCACTTTGTGATACATTTTGATAATTCAAAATAGGTTAAATAACTTTTTCATTATCACTTCTTTAATAACACTTTGTTACTATAGTTTTGACAACTTCAACTTATAATAACGAATGTTATTAAAAAAGTTATTTGTTTCATTTTGCAACATCATTTGACATAAAAGAGTTGCTTAGAGAAAACATTGTGTACCAAGTAAACATGTCAATATACAATATTTAACACACAACAAGTATACTCACCTCGCCCTCGACGTACACAGCAGGTGCTTTCTTCGCTAATCGTGACGACTTCCTAAGCTGAAGCGGCACTTTAGCCTTCTTCTTCTTGGCAGGTGCTCTCTTCTTCTGGATCTTCTTAGAAGGGACCAAACTATTCAGCAGATTCACTGAGTTTTTTACATCCTCCTGGCCCATTTCCTGAAGAATCTGAAACGCAATTACGCAGTGGTAATTTCTAGAACCGACTCGAAATTGTTTTATAAATAACAATGTTGTATCCTTTCTCCACACATTATTTGCTTCACTTAGATATGCATTTCGAGTGCTAGCATATCTAAGCATAACAAATAAAGTGTGAAGAAATGATAAAACATTGTTATTTATATCAACTGCACAAACATCGAGTTTGCTTGTTAAGTTTAGGAAGAAGTTTGGAATTTTTGCAAACGGCTTACGAGTTCGTTGAGCAGTCGAATGCTCTCATTGCGGAACGCCTCGAGATCGCACACTTCTCCTTTGAAGATGTTATCTTCTAGGCTGTCCATGGCTACGGCGGTTAAGTTGAATTCACACATCACCCTCAAAACGCCGGCTGCAAAATAAGCTGATGCACTCCCGCCAAAATGCTAGCTAAACTGTCGCGTGCGTTCGACAAAAATTCGCTACATCGAAGCAGTGCCAATAGTATAAAAATAAAACCTTATTATTATTATTGTATAAAAAACATATATTTATTTATTTATATGTTCATTATTACTTTGGTATTTTTATATACATAATAAGAATTAAAAATTTCGCAGAATTTCTTGTGTCTATACAAAAATTTAACCTATATTGAATACAATAAATTTGATAAGTTTAACAAACATATGTGCTATAAAAAGTTGTAAATAAATTGAAACTGAATTTATTTCTTATTTAAACGTTTAAATAATTAAATAAAGTAATAAATATACCCAGTTTTAATGTATTGAAATATATTCACCATTAAATAGGTCAAGTGTTAAATATAAAAAATATTGTTTACATTTTAATTGTATTGTATAAAATTCATAAAGAAAACCCTGATTTTATTTTTATTCATTGGTGAAGTCATTGATAGCCCGTTTCGATGTTGGCAGCGCTGGAATTTGTGCACAGCAATTAAAACATGGCCGCATGCTAGCTGCTATTTTTCTTTATTGTTTGCCAACGTAATTAAACGATTTAGTAGTGGTGTTTGATCGAATATTTTGAAGGGAAAACGAACGTAAGAGTGAGCTGTACAAATAAAGGAACAATACACACAGGTACTCTACTGAATTTCGCTAATCCCCGGTACCGGTCTACTCCTCCCTTCGTTCTATTTGACTAATGACAATAATATTCACAGTTCAAACTATTGCCAATTTCACCTATTAAATAGCTCGCCGAGAACAGTGCAGACGGAATTTAATTATAAAACGACACATTCCTGTCATGTACATTTATGTCCACCGCATATTATTTATAAACCTGAACTAGTTTGAATTTTATTGTAACATAAAATTTCCAAGTGCTTTGATTAAATTATAAACTGTTTAGTTTATAACTGGCCGCCTTATCCTTATCTTATCCCCGTGTACCGTTTCAGAACACTAGTTTAAAATGATGCGACATCCAGAGCACCATCACGTACCACCCACAGCGATGCAAAGAAATAGGTAATTACAAAACTTTATTACAAACTATTTGTTGTTGTCGTGCGCATGACTTATGTTCAATGGGAATAGTTTATGTTTTATGTTACATGAAATCATTCAAGGATAATTAATTGGTGTATTGATTCATATGTGAATCCATTTATTCGTACGCGAGTGTTTCACATTTGATTTAAAGAAATTAATTGGCGTTAAATTAATTATGACTTTGGATTTTTACAATAATTACAATTACATTTAAAAATTGTAAATAGTGTTATATGTTACGGATTAAAATGCCATTCTGTTATTATTTAATATATACATAATTTTATTTTGACATCTTTTTAACTGAGCTGTAATACAAAAAAATTGTGTCAAATTTAGTGCGTTAAAATTATATTAAAAATATGTTTACATTAAACACCCATAACTTTATTAACAAGAACTTTACAATAAATTGCATTCGATGTCACACAGATCAAGCAAATGCAGTTATTTTAAAAGTTCTTAATTAAATTAAAAAATTATATTATGAAAAGTATGATTAGTTAATTCACCTACAACCATATGAACTTCTTTTTATATTAATTTATTTAAATCTTACTTTTATTTACCAATAGTGTACATATTTTTATATTTAAAAACAAAACATTAAACATTGGCATTTTATTTAAATAATAGTATTGTTCTACTAAAAAAGCAGTTTCTTTAAAAACTGGTAACCATGAAAATCAACAACAACAGCATTGAAAATTGTCACATCGTAATTGAAATGAACATTTGCTATTGATGAATTTTGTGAAGATAGGACTCTATATTTAATTTAATAATTAAAATCAAATTTAAATTAATAAATATTATATTTAATATTATGTGCTAATTAATATTGCATTGAAATTACCTTCTGCCTCTTATTTATATCACATGTTTAATCTAATTGAATTAAAAGAGCGGATTCAGGGGGATATAAGAGAAATTTGCCTCCCATATGAATTTCCGTCCTTGCTATCTGATGAATTAAATTCTCACTCTATCCATGGTGAAACATTTTTATATTAATTAGAGGTTAAACTCTTGGTGTTGTTTCACAATTTTTATATATATTAATTCACCTCTAATTCCGTCCTTGATTAATTTGCTTACAACTAGCTGTAACTTATGTATGTTGTTTATTTTAATCTAATAAGGCATAATACTATGATCTTCAACTTGAGCTTTATACAGTTGATGGTTAACAATTAACATTCATTCAGATTCAACTAATTATTATTATTTATAGAGTCAAACATAAAAGAACTAAGTGAATTTAATTAATCAGTAAAATATATTGAAGTCCTTAATATAGTTATAGAAAAACTAATAATTCTCAATTATTTCAATACTAAAAAAGTTCAGCCAGCAAAATTCTATTTTACAGCTTACAAGAACCAACTTTGTAAAATAAAACAATACAAATTTATACATAAAAAAATTATAGCATTTCACAAAAACGAGGTATTAATAGTTTAAGGGATTTAACTATAAATATATACATTAACCATTAATAATCGAAACTTTGAATGAAATACGCGGAGCGTCTAAAAATAAACATTTTCAATTCAAGGTTGGCCGAGTTTGTACGACTGCAAATTGCTAAACTAATTAATTCCGATAATGTAATTCTAATACGCGCACAATGAAACGTATTCATAACAGAAGTAATCTTTATTTATATCTCAGACTTCATTCTTCTTTTGTGAATATGGTTTCGACACAATTTAACTGGTCATTATCAAACTAGGAGTTAGAGTCTAAATTCTGTCATAACTATAATCAGAAAGTAAAAATTAAACTCATAAAAATGCACCACAAAGGGAAAACCTGTATAACCACGTGTTATGATGGTCGTAGTTATTATCAAAAATTGTCGTCTTTTCAAGACGCTCCGCGGCCAGAAAATCATTAATAAGGAGGATGTCAATAACGCAGATATGTGCAATAACGCAACAATCGCCGCTTCATGGATAAATGAATCTGTGTGGGAAGTTGAACACCTACTAACATTATTTTAAAAAAAGTATATATCCGTTCCAATAACATTCATTGCGATATTTTGCGGAAATTTAATGTTATTCCTTGGGAAATTATTTTGTATATTTTATTTGGCCTACAAGGTTTGATTATAAAAGTAAGTCATAACTTTCAACGTCCTTCATTAAGTCCACATCCAGATTTAAATACTTTAAGTACTTAATACAAAATTTGGTCCATATAGTCATTAACTTGTTTTATCAGTAAAGGTAGTATCTTATCAAACCTATTTTGATGTAAGCTCAAGTTTTTATACATTTGGAGGTTGGAGTTAAATAACACATATCCCACACTTTCTTGATTTGTAACAAAACTAGGAAACGAGTGGTCTTAATATTATTTTGTAGCAAATTATAATTCTAGCATTGTATTATTGGAAAGGTAATTCATTTATTGAAATTTTAAGAACCCTTTAATGCTAGGCAATAATTTTGCCAGGAATGAGAATTAGAGTTGATTGAATCCCCTGTCTATCCTTAACGTCACTATCTTAACTTTTTTTGCATTCGTAGACAAAGACCGCGTACGCCACTGGTTGTTACAGTGATAATATATATTATAGTCCATCCGTTGGATCTTCCGTCCTACGTCACAAACTATCGTTTCAAAAAACGACGTTTTAAAGTGCGTTCTTTTTCTAACGCATTTGGTTTACTTTACCAGACTGAATCTTTTTGTGTCGTTTCTCGAAGCGATATTTTGTGACGCAGGACGGAAGATCCAACGGATGGACTATATATTATATTGTAATAAGTTTACTTTTTTTGGATGGAAGTGGATAGTTTTGGAGGCAAAATCCCTATGAGGGACGTAAAGGCCAAAGAAAGAAAGTTTACTTTTTAGTTTGTTGTTTATTAATGATTCATTCGCACGACAATATTATTTAATAATTGTGTTATTTTATATAGGCAATAACGGTTATAGAAAATCTTGTAACTAGTATGAATTTAGTGTTAATTTCTACAGGTTAAACATGCAACAGATGGGACCCCCGCCTCAAAGAATGCTAATGACCGTTCCCGGTGCGCCCCATCCGGGTGTTCTGGTGTCGATGCCATCCGGCCCGACACTAATCAACACGATCACTCCAATCCAGCATCAGCCGAAAAGCAACGTAAACAATCCAGTGTCACAAGTGTACTACGATCCAATTTCAAATGAGGCTTCAGAATTGCCCGTGGAGCAAGCGCAGCAGCAGCAGCAACCACAGATAACAAATACCACTACTTCTTCTAACTTGCCCAACTTGGCAAACATGAAAGAAAAGACACCAATGTGTTTGGTTAACGAATTGGCAAGGTACAACAAGATCCAGCACCAATACCGATTGACGGGTGAGCAGGGGCCGGCTCACAAGAAAATATTTACAGTCACTTTGAAACTGGGTGACGAGGAGTACGAGGCGGAGGGTGCCAGTATTAAGAAAGCGCAACACTCCGCTGCTGCACAGGCCTTGGAAAAGACGCACATGAGGCGGCCGCCCGTCAAGACTTCCAGAAACATGAGGTCTGGCGGGATGAGGGGCAACAGTTCTGGGATGGTCACACCTACCGTCGAGCTTAACGCGCTCGCCATGAAACGGGGCGAGCGGACTGTTTACATCGTCGAGAATGGAACACCAGCTCAGGCACAGGTAATTAATTATCATTTACATAACTTCAGTTAAAATCCGGGGCTTACCAAGCAAGGCGCCATCTTTAGTCATGATATATAACTGTTATTTCTATTAACTTATTTTTTCTTCTTAGGGTTATATATACCCTAACGCATACTACAGCCGCCACGGTATATTCACCCCACAGAGCCAGCCGCGTTATAACTACGACACCAGACGCAACCATAACGTACGTGCTCAATATCAGTATGATAATCGATGTCATGGTCAGTGTAAACCTGGTTTTCAGACGAACAACGGTGAACTGTGCACCGTACGCTTAAAAGTAGGCGAACGAGAATACCCAGGCACTGGCTGCACCATTCAGGCGGCGAGACACGACGCCGCGACCAAAGCCATCGAGGAGATTAAGAAAATGAACAGCGAGGATGGCGAGACCGAGGAGACGTGCAAGGAAGAGCAAGACTCAAATGTCAGTGAGATAAACACAGAGCTAAAGTCTCCAATTTCACTGGTGCACGAGATCGCGCTCAAGCGCCACCTGAACGTGGTGTTCGAGGTCAAAAGCGAGAACGGCCCCCCTCACATGAAAGTCTTCGTCACTCAGTGTAAGATTGGCGATTGCGTAGTGGAGGGCGAAGGTAACGGCAAGAAGGTCTCGAAAAAGCGTGCCGCCGAGAAGATGTTGGAAAAGCTAGCACAACTGCCACCGTTACCTTCGATGAACAACGTCTCGCAACTGAAAAGGAAGCGCGTCGCCACGAAAAAGAAAACTAGAAACTTGATCAAAGTGAATTCCGACAAGCCCAACGACTTTGTCGAGGACATCAATCCGATTTCGCGCCTCATCCAAATTCAGCAAGCCAACAAAGAGAAGGAGCCTGTCTACACCGTCATCGAAGAGAGGGGCGCGCCCCGCCGCAGGGAGTTCGTCATCCAGGCATCCGTCAATGGGTACTCAGCAACTGGTGTTGGACCTAACAAGAAATTCGCTAAACGAAACGCCGCTCAGGCTTTGCTTACGTTGCTCGGCTACACTAGCCCGCCAATCGTTATTAACAAGCAACCAGCCAAGGTAAGAATTGACGAACAACACCAAACTTCCAATTTCTAAACTCTGTTTATTTTCAAGCCGGAGAAGGAACCAGAAACCACAGAAAAGCCTAGAAAAGTAACATTCATGGAGGAGAAACCTGAAACTGCACCTGTAGGTGGCAGCGGGGGGCGACAACTCGTTCCTGGTTTACTACTTGTCGGAGATCAGTCTGTGCATGTAAATATCCTTTCTATCATTAACATATAAACATTTCCTTTGACCATTTATACAGTAATAAAATAAAAAACCGGCATGTGCAAATTTCCTTAATTTGGGAATTTCGAGAAGTAATACATATGTTATGTTCCATTATTTACTTCCCTATATAAGGAAAGTATTGTTTTCGTGCCAATTTTTTTTTAACGGAATTATCCGTTTTGAGAGATCCCTTGAGACGATTCCACTAATTTTATTGTTAAATAACTAACACGTGTTTTCGTGCTTACGGATCATTATCAAAGTTAAAACTAATTAAGACATGAAATGTAACGAAAAACATTCTACCTAATAGTCGGAATTTCCGGCGTTAATAGTATCGGTGTTGATTTATTTAATGCCGGTTATTGAGAAAATAATCTCTTTAATAAATGAAGGTTCCGACCGTTTTTATAAATATTGATTGTTGTCGTCTCTTCTAAGTGGTAGCCTATGGTTACGCAGTTCCGCTAATCCAGTATTTGCAGATCTGCTGATAATTGATTTTTTATATTCGTGTTGCCTAGTTTTAAAATATTTTTATGTAGAAACCGTGGCAATTTACACACTTAATCTTGTATGCTCCTGATCTTTTCAGTGAGTCTGTATTTTCTATTTTGTTAAATATGATTAAGTGAGTAAATTACGAGGGTTTCTACATAGGACAAACAGGAATAATTTTTGAAACAAGGCAATTATAAACATATCAGCAAATACGGGATTAGTGGGCTACAGAATAATCACAGGGCTACCACATGGGAGAGATCACACTAATCCATATTTGCCAAAAAGGTGAAGCTTAACTTATTAGAAGAATTAAAGATCAACCGGGACATCATCAGAGGGATTAACTACTTAATAATCAGCATTAAATAATCAACACTGACGACATCGTTACAGCCGGAATTTTCTACAATTAAGCCGATTGTTATTTGTTTCTTGTTACATTTTCATGTTCAAATTAATTTCGATTAGCACGTAGAAACGGTCTCAATCATTATCATGGTTAAATAATTGTCATTACTTGTTGAATCTTGGTAGCGTTAATTTCGTGGTACATTTTTAATTTTTTTCGGCGTTAATCAAGTATTTATTGATTTCAGAACAAATCGAAAACATCAAATGAAGGATCCAATTTCACCAACGACAAGAAGACTAATCAACAGAAGGTCTCTCCACCGTCACCTCAGGGAGTCCGCTCCAAAGACAAACTGCTGTACTTGGCGCAGATCATGAAGATCCAGGTGCAGTTTTCCGATTTCCCGAAAGCGAACCACGAAATGTATCTTACATTGGTGTCACTAAGTACAACCCCACCTCAGGTTAGTATATTTTTTTTTTACTCGAAAAAATCGCTTGCTTTTAGTTGATTGTGTTGCTTGTAGTTGTTTTCCCAATGTGATTTGTCTGAACATATCCATAGATCGTATCTTATTGCAGCATTTGACTATCATAAATATGCATTTATCACATTCGTAATCAATTCCGTCCAAAAGACCTTATAAATTTATTTTTTTTTTATCTGCCACTAGGTAGGATGTTTTGTAAAAACTGTTTTATATTCTTTATATCTTTTTGTTTACACATCTAGGCGCCGAGGAAACAATCTCTTTGTGGTACCTCGCCCCAAATAACTTGAACTATTAAATATGCTAGGGTATCTACAGAACAATACAAAATGAACAGTCTTCTTTCTACCCATAACTTCACACGCATTTTGTATGGAAATTAATTCCGAATAGATATTTCGACCGCCATTACAGTTCTCAACATAACCCACCTCGAATAAATAAAAGAGGTATCCATTATTAGACACAAGTGTCAAGCTCATTTACTCATACAAAAATATACAAATAATACAGTGGTTAATAGCCAATAACCATCACATCTTATAATGGTTTTTGCTTACTGAATTATATTAATTTATGGTACTTCACACAATTTCTTGAATACAGATTCCAAAAATTAATAAATAATTTAATATTTTGATTTGATTGATTGTCAATACAATTTATTTATCTCTTCCATGAAACACTTCAATTGTTATTATTTTTATTCTTTCGTTAAATATCCTAGTTGCATTTTTTTAATGTTTTCGTTGTATTTCGCATGGCCGTGGGTTCTGTAGATGTTTAACGTTGAATTAAATTAAAGGTTTGTCATGGAGAAGGGCCGACAAAAGAAGCTTCACACGAGAAAGCGTCGCAGGAAGCTTTAAATGTTTTGTCGGAAATGGGCCTGGACAACACAACTCCCAGTAAAGAGAATAATGCCGAAGTGTAAGTTGCAGCGCGGTTGGGAGGAGTTGCTTTGTTTTCAATGTTGAATTAAATGTTTCAGGGTAAAGCCTCAGGTTACTGGGTTGACGCAAAACGGTAACAAAAAATAAATAATTTGAGTCATCCGATAAACGGGAGACGCACACGCGCGTGCGCGTTAGGTGTACTCAGTAATTCAGAAAGAAAAGGAAATTATTAATTTTTTGTTCTAAGATATATTCTTATCACACATTATGCGGCCATTCATTGCGCAATCATAACTAAGAATTATTTATTTTATTTTTCTATGTGACTTCATAACATATGCTATATGAAATGATTTCATGTAATATGTATGTAATTCTTGTTATTTATTGCTTACGGCACTGTCTGTATATCGGTGCATCCGCATACGCTTTAAAGGGCAGAAAGCGTCATGTGGACTACAGTAGTTCAGAATTGATATAATAATTGTATAGGGTGTTTCAACGATACCCCACGACATGTATCCGTTGTAAGGGAATTAAAAGCTTATATTTATAAATTAAGATATAGAGTAATATATTATTCAAAAAAATGTAATTTAAGTGGGGCAAAAGTAGTTGACCTTTTAATATAAATAAAAGGAAAAAAGGTTATGTTTAGTGTTCCCTACAACCGATTTATATAAACGTATATAAAAAATTATTTAAACTTATTGAGACATCCTGTATACAAGAACGTAATTATTGACTAATTTTCATTTCTCTTATAATCGTTTACCTAATCTTGATACTGTATGTATATCGTTATACAGTAGATGTTCTAGTGTTCGCAATTCTGACCTGCTGGATTTTATGTCATTGATTTCAGTATTCAAAGGCTTTTATCTTATGATATACCTCTGACCGTTTCAGTTTATTATTTGTAAACTCATTTATTTACTCAATTTATTATTATCAATACATTTTGCTGTATGTGAATGTATGTAATTTTAATTATATTTGACTGTTTTCTGTTCGCCTCATTTGAAATTGAAATCAATAAATAATATCAAAATGTACGTATAATTACCTTCCTTCAATTCCACACAAAACATTCCACCATCTAAGGCTCATTCATTCCTGTATGTGCGTGGTGTATTCGGGGCCTAAAAATGGTTTTATTGTATCCCTTTAAAAAAGTGACTTAAATTTGTTATATTGTAGGCTCACTACACTACTGCTTTGTTGAAACTAAGTGGACTATACCTGTAGCCTAGCCGATACAGAAAGGTAAGGAGTTAATATGTAAATCTAAATGAAAACGTTATTAAAAAATAGTGCAGTGTAAACAAACAAGTGATTTTTATAATTAGTGTTATAAGTGAGTCAATTGGTAGTGTTGTAAGGACTAAATTAAATCATGATTTCTTTTTTATTAGGCTGATGGATTAGTTATCAGGCCTAATGTGCAGTGAAATTAAGATGAATAAACCAACTCATGAAGAAATTCAATCAGAAAAGGACAATCACAGGAAAGGTGAAGTGTAGTGATTAATTTACTAGAGGGAATGACTAGAATGAATTGCAGGTAAGAAATTTATAGTATTAAAATTTGTTGGAAAATTGAAAATTCATTCTCTTAAAAAAAATTATATAAATATATTTATCATATCCATAATGATTAATAATTTTCATATTAAGAAAACGTGTGTAGTGTCAGTTACGATTGTGAGGTTGAGTAAAGATGTGTATGATAGTGAAAGAAACAAGAAAGTAATGTAATAAGAAAGAGAAAAAATATATTTTTGTGATACTAACAAATGATAAAAGGATGGATGTTAATATTACAAATTGCGGCCTATAAAAGTATAGATAATTACTTAAAAAATAAAATTTCTAGGCTTGTCATAAAAAATGAAGAAAGATAATAATCTTAATGTAGTTACTTGAGTACGTGAAGGTTAAATATCACTTAAAAAGATAATAATATTAATGGTGGACTCTTTGAGCATATTTTTTAATATTAAAATTTCTCTCCTATTATTATTTTGATAATTATAGAATTACTTTATGCTGTTTTTTCATTTTTGTTTATCTCTGTAAAACTAATAATTACAATATTGCTATTATTATAAACAACTGGAATTGTTTTACTTTTATCTTTTTCATGTTTACCTATGTTTTTATTTATAAATAAACTTAAAATGACTATATCAAATATCACATTTGACATAATTATTGCCAAAAATAAGTTGAGTACTTTTTTTTGGCAATAATTATGTCAAATGTGATATTGGATTAAAGAGAAAAAAATTATTTATTAAATGAGGTTTCCATTAAAAAAATGGATATTTGAGTCATACCTCTGAAAATAATGGCGATAAAATTTTTCTGAATATATTTTATTAATCTGCATAAAATTATCTACAACTTTGTCTTTTACAGTTTTTTTCTATCTGTTATAATAATTTCATATATTGATATGAAAAAATTGACACTTTTTTTAAATATCTAGTTACCCTTGACTTTTTTGAAAATTTTAAAAGTGAAATTTTATTCATCTCATAAATCTACACTTCTTTCCCCATTTAACCGTTTTTCTATCTCTTATAGTTTTTAAGATCCCCATAGAGAACATTTAAAAAAAACTCACCCTATATATAAGGAAAATCAAAATGGAACAATATTATCAAAAAAAAAGAAAAGTGAGTAATTACTCAGAAATTTCTTGTGAAATTTTCAATGTTTATACATAATCATTCCTCTGGAGGAAATGAATCCATTTCACCAGTTAGTGCTAGTCTAGCTGTTCCAATAGAACTAATATTTTTCCCCAATCCGAGATTTCTAATTACAAAAAATGACAAACATTTTAAGAAGATTTTTACTTCAAGTTGAACTTTATTATGTATATATCATTGAAATCGATTAAGCCAGAAAGTTGTTTTCTATCTATTAAAATGAAGCAGTTAAAATTATCAACAATTGGCTTTTGTCGAAGAAAATTGTTGGCAAAACTCCCAATATTAATAATTTTACAATACATAATTTTAGTGTGGGATAGTGGCTACGAAATTGTATACATTGATTCAACTAGAATTAAATTAAAAGTTTATCTTCACATAACTAATTGAAACAAAATTCATTTAGTAACTGTTATAATAAAATAGAGGAATTCTTTTTGAATCCATTAAGACTTTTTTAATGTGGCCTCAATATTTTTCAGATAAAAAACAATGGATGCCTTTGGAATTCTATCTTACAAAGCCTCAAAAGTGATGATTGGTAATATTTCCTTTGAAAGGATCAAGTAAACTCCTGCATGAAAGGAAGGTATAGTAATAATAAACTATTATTGATTGTAGGGAGGGGATTTATCCACCAAGTACAAACCAGATTTAAATATATTTATCAATTACTGCAACCTTACTACATTTTCAGGGATTTATTTATTGTTTATTTTATATGTTTCAAAATAAAAATCCCTTTTAATTATACATTGGAAATTAATGGTTACTCATGGAGTATAATAGTAGTATGCTTTTATAAAATTAAATTTTCTTACTACTATAAAATGCTATTATTTTATTTTTATTGGCTTGACCTTCATCAAATTTCCTAGTTTTTGTTTTCCTATTTTACAGACAATATCCTAAACAACAAATAAATACACTGTTACTCCTTACTTCACTTATTTATTTGTAACAGATGTATATTTCAATGCTCACCTTGTGTCTTGAAATGTACATCTAAAGTTACGAATAAATGGCTGAATTAAGGAGTAACAGTGTTTTTATTTGTTGTAATTAATCACTTCACGTAAACTCAAAAACTATACAGTTAAATAATTATTCATAGAGTAAAATAGTTGAGTATGTTTAACTGATTGGAGGGTGGGTTAGAGGCCACCCACCCACCCTACATATGCATTGAAACTTTCATTACAAACACAGTTTGGGTGTTGAGAAAACTAATACAAAAAGGGAGTCTGTAATTAAAATTTTATTGCATATGTAGGGTGGGTGGGTGTCACCAATCCACCCTCCAATTAGTAAAACACTCCCAACTATTTTATTGGATAAAAAAGAAACTATAAAAGAGTTAAATAATTAATTAAAGAATAAAAGATTATCTTTTTTGCATTTCTACTTTTACTTTAGAAAGCAAATAAATATTAAAATTAAATTTTTTGCAATTAAATAACTTCTTATTTCTCTTGATGGAACTGGATGTATAAATTTGATATGTTCCATATTTCCATTATCAGTTTCCTGACACATGTTTCGAACCTTGCAGTTAATACTCAAAGGTATTACCTTTAATAATGAACTGCAACATGTGAAACACGTGTTCGGAAACTGAAAATAAAAATATGGAACATAACAAGGGCTTTTCTTCATCAAATTCAAAATACAATAAACTCATTGTTATTTTATTATTAATATTTATTATTATTAATAGTGGAAACGTAGTAAATGTTTTAATTTTATATTTTTTAAGTAATTTTAACCTGATAAATTAGGCAACCCAATATACAAGGGGAATAGAAATATCAATTTGTTCGTACATATGTCGAATTTTATTATTAAATAGTTGGTAGTACTGGGCGAAGGAAAGTGACGCAATTATTTAAAAATTAAACTATTTCAGTATTTAAAAAAAAATCTCGGTAGAAAAAGTGAAATAATGTAATAAGCTACTAAACTGAATATTTATAAAGAAATTACATACAATTAGTATTTTCTGTTATCTCTAACGTTATTGTTAATAATTTTAAAGCTTTTCACATGTTTATTGAAGTGTAAATGTTACCCTAAACAAATATTTCTAGTGTTTTTTACATTCGTATTTACGAGTAAAAATATAATAATAATAACGTGTTTTGGATTTGAAATATACTTCCTAGAAAGTGTATTAATTTTAACTTTAATGAATTTCAATAATTTATGAATTAATTAAAAATTTTCTAATGCTTAAAATGCGGGTAATGAACTTTCGCAAAAATAAATATGCATTTTCATGGTTTATTTTTAGTACTTTATTAATAAATGCATTTTGTGTAATTAATGGTAATTTATTTGTAAATAACTGATTGTTGGGGTTTCCGTTTGTAATATATTTTTTATTAATTTAAAAATACTATTTACTTAAATGTATCACTATAGGGTGAGCTACCCTATTGTAGTGAATATTATTGGTGTGTTTATTAATAATTTATATTGTGTTCTCAAATGATTAAATTAATAAGCACTAAAAACCTTTCTTCACAATTTTATTCAAATTCACAGATGATGCTTGCTTCTTTTTTAATTGTAATTTAAGATATACAGATATATATTTCTCAATTGCTTTTTTATAAAAAATTCTCGCGAATAGAAATTCAACAATTGCTGTTGTATGTCATTGTTTAATACAGTAATTACGCGTACATTTTTGCTCAATAATAACTGTGTCGGTACAAGAAATGTACTAATTTTGGGAAAAAAATTAACTAGCTGAGTGAGCAGAGTCAGTGACCTTCGAGTAGCAAGTCACAGCTGGAGTTCATGTAACAGGACAAATCGATTTCAAACAAAATAAATATTGGCTTCTGATCAAAAACTACATTGACTTTTAATTGTGCGCCCTGCGTAATGCGTAAATTCAATTAAAGATAATTTTTATAATAGGGTAAATTTGAATAAAGCCACAACAGAATTTTTTTAATAACGATGATTGCAGCCATTCAAGCCGCGCAGACTGAAAAAATTAATAATCGACTTAAACCCTATTACTGCCAACACACGATTACTCAAGAACGTGCCTACAATAATCATCGTAATAATCCGCAGCATGTGTTTCAAGGCGCGCACTCTTCATCAAGTGGGTGAATAATTCATCTGCATTAATCATCTCGGTGAAGACACTGCGTGTTGAAACATATGTTGCAAGTTATTGCATTAAATATTGCTCATACGTACTGATATATTCAATCTTGAATATATTTTAAACATAAATATATTCCAAATTGCATTAATAATAGCATTTTAGTAAGTAAATTATGTAGATTGTAGTTTTAAATATAAACGCCTCCTCAATTAAAGGTTTCTTTTCTGCTCAAGTAAATATTCAATTGAATTTAAGTTATTTAGTTTAAATATGCATCTTTAATGATTTTAAAAACTTTGTTTATGTGTTTTCTCAAAATCTTAGATAAGTATGTACCACCAAATAAACGATCTAATAATCTGAAATATTCAAGGGAACACGGTTTTTGTTGCTTTAAAATAAATTAACTGGGTTGTAATAAATCAGCTTTTAAAAAAAAAACGTAACTCAAGTTAATTACCCGAAAATGATAAGAGTTATCAACCACCTAATTAGCCCGTAGTGTTCCACGTCGAAAACCGAATGGGAAAGATGGAAACACGTTTGTTTCTACTCTTTAAAAGAAATTTGTAATTAAAACTAAACGATTGCGCCTTATAATAATTAATTAAAACCCGTTATTATTGACTGAGATTAAGTTTCACCAAATCAATTAATCAAAAGTGTCAATGTACTTACAAGAAAGTCTTTTATTTTATTATTATTTATTGATATTTAAAAAGTTTTAAACCCCAAAAATAAACTGATAATATTTCTAATATTAACGAAAATTGAATTTTTTAAAAGCTTAAAAATTGGTCGTTAGCTTAAATATACGGATTAGCCCATATTTTCTTCTTGCATATTTTTGTTTTATAGTTCTCTTTTCTCTTATAAAATTGGACAAAAATTAAATAAATAAATTAAAAATATAAAAGTTGAATTTGATTCTCGTTTATCACGTGGTGAAACATTTTTATAAACAACCCTTAATATAAAAGTTGATTTTCGTTTTCTCTTTACTTCACACATTCTATTCCTATTTTTGTCTTATTTTATTATTGTTTAAAGAGAATAACATATTTATTTAGACAAAAATAAAGTACAATTATGAAATATGGATAAATGAGTAATAAAAATGTACTTCATGGTACATTTCGATATTAAGAATAAAGAAAACACGTTTACTCTTTTATATATCACTTTAAAGTGGTGTAAAAAAGTAAATGTGTTTTCTTTATTGTTAATAAAAATGTGTTCAAGTATGTATTTCTATAAATTCACAAGAAGAATTGTATAATTAAAAAACGAACTCGTGGTGAATTCAGGGGGGCATTAAATTAATCGGGCGTGACGGAACGCAACTGTTTTTTTAGACACCAGGCTAAATAGAGTGAATCATATCATTGTTTATCAAATGAACAGCTGCATTGTGGACGTGACCCCTACTCGTTCGAGATTACCACCAAAATAGAAAACAGATAAACCATGAATCACATAGATTCATAAGAACTCGTCAACAAAGTAACCATTATCTTTTTTCGTGCGTTTGATAATAAAAATATGATTTCACCACAATAATATCATATATTTTTATTAATATAACTGATTCTTTACTTGAGGCCATGCTAATTAAAATAATTATAAACGAATTGCCTTTTGACAATGAATTAAATTCTCACTCACATTTTTATGTTAATTTTTTATGGTAATTAAATTTTTATTTCATCTATTCATCAATAGCATTCTAACATATATGTTAATTAGGGTGATTAATAAATTAAGATATCACACTTATTATTTAATAGTTAATTAATTTCAATGGTTCAAAAAATTTATCACTTTAAGCATTAATCATAAAATCATATATGCAATGTAGAGATGATGATTATAATTGTTTACTTATTTCAAGGACGTCTTCCTGATAACAACTGTATTATTACGCAGTATTAGTAAAGAATAAGGCATTTTTTAATGTAAGAAATGAAAAATAGCGCCATTGATAATTATTTCACCACTCTATATTCTAATACAATTTAAATAATAATTATTCCATTAATTAATGCACTAAATATATGATTTTTAAAGATTTATTTATAAAGCAACTATCCATACATATCCCATTAAACTACTTATTATTATATCTTTCACGCAATCGAATAAAAATGGCCTTGAATTAGCGTACGTTTGACCTACCGCATTGACGGCGTACTCTTGACCTACCTCAGTCAGGTGAAAGCACATTCGCCTTGCGTCCGACGCGCGGAGTTCAATAACCCATATTTATAACTCTTGACCTATCCCAAATCAACTAAACGAAAATAATAATTAAATTTGCTATAAAACACTTAAACAACTTTCTTCATAATTAATTTGATGAATTTTTAGTCACGCGGGATTTTCATTATGATATTAAAAGCAGTCGATACCAATAAACTATTTAATTATTAATATACACACAATTAGTTTTTATTATAAAACAGGGTGGCGAATTTATTTCTAAAAAATGATCTATTCTAACTTAATGACCTCACTTTTAACTATGACTAATACATTTAAATTAATATTAATTATCCTTACAAGTGTAACAAGAGATATAAATTAATTTAAATAATTATTGAAACAAAAAAAACTATAAATTTATACTCAAAATTTTAATTAATATTTTGGTTGTTTTGAAATGATTAAAAAAAAGATTAATAATAAATTTAGTTTGTTAATGATAAAATTGGATTACCAAATTGAATTAAAAAAGAAATCAGTTATTGAAAGTAAAAAGTGTGCTTAATTTGTTAAAATTAAATTATCTACGAATTATTATTAATTTTTAAATGTTATGATGAATTTTTCAAAACTATAAACGATAAAATTACACATCACACATTAATTAAAAATTTTTATCTAATCAATGTAATTAATGATGCAACATATTCAACATTACACCTTCCATTATCAAAAAACACTATCTGTTTAATCACGGTGAATCACTTTATTATAGATAAAATTAATATGCATATGTTTTTTATTTATATTTCTAGTAAGATGTTTATCAATAACTACACATTTTATTATTATATATTAACATTTGAACATCAATAAAACGTCCCACACAAATGTCACCAACCCCTAATACATTGAATGAGTCATACTGACTCATGGGGGTTAACTTACAATTTAATAGCATTATCAATACACAGTCTGGCCAATAACCAATAAAAAAAAGACTGCCTGAAAGCATCACAAACACGGAATGTGAGTGTGTGTGCTTTAGTAATACCTCAAACATGTGACTCGTTCTACCATGGAAATACTTATAATAATGTGTGTACACACTCCAATAACCCACCACTATTTGCTTTCTATTATTACATACGAAATGAGAGACCATTTGGTACGAATGCTTTTTATTGTATACGATGTACAAATAGCAATTTAAAAAAATATCCCGTGGTTTTAATTCAATAATTTATTGTAAATCGTGTATAAAAATTAGTTTTCGACATCTTAATACAAGTTTTAGTAGTTTTACCGATCTTACAGATTGTGCACAATCATAATTTAATCACAATACTTTATTTTACACATATAATCAGTCAGAATATAATTTAGAATACAGAAACGGTCGTTGTTTAAGTCATAATAAGCATGGAAATAATTACGATGAATCACAACAAAGAAGCCGCATCAGGTTTTGGATGTGCCGTGTTTACCAGAAGCCGGAGGAGAAGCCGCCAGGTGGGACACGTACACGGGTGGGTGCTTGCTGCTGCTGTTTGATATCCTCGTTGATGTTCAGAATATCGGGTTTGGAATTCTCGGAGTTTTCTTGCTTCTCGCCGCCGTTGATTTCGACGTTTTTCGGCATGTCGATTTTTTCTATTTTATCAGGTTTCTGATCATGCGAAAAGCAGGCGTTGATTTCGGACGAGTTTTGGTGTTTGATCCTGGGCCTCGGTTTTTCCTCCTCCTGACTGCCGAAGATCTGCGAGTGGCCGCCGCCCGGGGGCTTCAGCACCCTGCTGGAATTGCGACCGTCGAAAATTCCAACGTTTATATTTGTAGACGACATCGTTTTATTGTAGGGCCTGGTTGAATGACACGGGCACTTCAGTATGACTAATAAACGCTCACACCGGCTCTACTTACCCCGCAAACTGTCTGGATGTTAATATTCTGTGTGGTTTTCCGGTCGCAACCAACTCAATCCGCTTATTTTTTATGCAAACTCCAACCGGCTTTATCGTCTATTGTGTGGGATGCTCTGGGATGTTCGTTGCAAACAGACAGAATATATACTCGGAGATGGCGTACTTTCCTCGCACCCGTTTGCCGCTAATTTTCCCCCACTTTCTGTTGGCTGCATTGTCGCGACTACCGTTCGGCGGTAAATTCAAATTTCTGAAAATAATAAATACCTTTTTAAATTAATCATATACCACCTTAACTAAATTAACTTTTATAATAACAACATTTGAATTATAATAAAATTGTATTATTATTTCTTGAATTAGTTTCTCATGTAGCACGTGGTGAAACATTTTGTAATAGAAATAACACAATTTACACTTGGTTTGTTTCACTGTTTATTTGTTTAATCTGACTAGTTTCGACAATTACGTCATTATCAAAGAATGAAATACAGAGGTGTTGTATTGTAATATATATATTTCCAATCAGGTAATAAGGGATGTCATAATGACGAGATTTGGAACTCCCCGATTATGACATCCCTTATTACCTGATTGGAAATATATATATTACAATACAACACCTCTGTATTTCATTCTTTGATAATGACGTAATTGTCGAAACTAGTCAGATTAAATAAATAAACAGTGAAACAAACCAAGTGTAAATTGTGTTATTTCAATTGTATTATTGTTTATCTATCAACAACGGACTAATTTTGATCTATTTTGGATCTCATCAGTATAGTTTAGTTGAATACAGGGAAATCTTCGCTTTAGAAAATAGGGGTTATTGAAATTATTCCTTACTTAACTTAATAAGTGAAGACAGGAATAAAATTTACGTGAAGTAAATCAAAACTGAGTTTATTTTTCAATCAATAAATTAAAACTTATTCCTTACTTCACTTAATGAATAAATGATATTAATAAGAAATAAGTTCTAATTTATTAAGCTTTAATTTTCCAGTAAAATCAAACCAATTTATAGTATGTTGTATTTGTTTCTCATTAATCAAATGGGGGTTACATTAATAATTCTGCATTTTTTTAATTCTCTAAATATTTAGCGAATAAAAAATATTTATGAAAGGGTAGAATATTTTTCATTGCGAAATTTCTTTAATATATCTTCAGATAACTCTCAAAACCACGTTTCTACCTTAATGGTATATTTAAAATAAAATTGTGTTAATTGGGTTGCATATGTAAATTAACTATATTGAAAATAAAATTTACAAATTGTTAAAAAAAACTAATTGGACCTCTAGATTTTTGCTCTATTATATGTAATAAGCATATTTTATTCTTTATTAGCTTTGTGTTTTTTGCTTATAATTAATTTTAAAATAGTACATAAATTAATAAATCACAAAAGTTTAAACAGCAAAAATCATAGAGGAAATATACTGAGTTCCTTCCAGTGTTTTTTCATTAAGTAAAGCATTTAAGAATATCTGAATCCTTTTAGAATATTCAAGATTAAATTACGATTAATTAAATTCTTACTTAACCCATGGTGAAACATTTTTAATGTTTTAATGTTTGATAATGATAAGCTCAAGTGTGGCGAAACTATAGTCACTATTAATCAAATAAACTAGTGTTTTTAACTATTACTGATGAAGGTTTAAATTAATTTACATTTGTTTTGTTTTACAATTTTGCGAATAAAGTAAAACTCACTTTGTTCATATTACACTATTTAAACAGTGTGATATCAACAAAGTGAGTTTTAAGATGTATCACAAAGTGAACGCCTCAATCATTAATCTGTTTACAAACCAAGTGTGCTTTAATTTAAATCTCCATGAGAAAGTCATAAGAAATATTGCGTTTTTAATTTAAAAAATGTATCACAGAGTGAAAATAATATAAAAAATCAGTGAATTAATCTATTTTTCTATTCTGATGTTGGCAGCAGTATTGAAGCAGTGGGCACTCTTTAAAGAGCAGAGCGCAAATTGACAACACGTACGGCGGATTCGTCATGCTTTCAAAACGCGGCCCGTGATTGGCTGGGCGGGTGACAGGCCCACAATAGCCCAATCACAATCGGTAGTTTCACCTCTCGTGACCGCAAAAATACCATTAAATCATATCAAATTTCACTTCTTCAACATATCATTAATTAACCGCAGAAATCGCAGGCAATTAGAGAGGCTTTTAATTTATCTTATGTCATAAATAGAGCCGGTATTGATTAGAGATGTTTGGCATCGTTGCATTGTTTTTACGCAGGACGATGACTTCTAATTTATTGGCGGAATTTTTTCAAATTTTTTAAGGCCCTTGCTAAATCCACCATTGCACGTAATACGAATTTAAATAATTTTCACAGTTTATTAATTACGCTTCATAAATTCCTGTTTTTAACGGCCTTTTCGTTTAAGTTCCGATCAGAAAAGGAGTGGTTTTAGTCTGTAGGTGTCGAATACTACCCTATTATAATGAATTTCCTCTCATTTTATTAAAACATTATTTTTTAACTTATTATTCTATGGCACTGTATTTAATTATAGCTGTTACAAATTTTAATCTTAACCAGTGGTACCAAAATTCGCTTAATTTATTGATTAACCCCTTGGGAACTTGCTGGAATTAATTAATGTAAAAATTCACCGTTAGACGAAGTGAAATTAATTAACTTTTAATTGCAGGAAGTAGGAAAAAAACGGAAAACATAACTGCTGCAAACTCGGGGGCAATTCCAGAAGCGGCGTTTCTATATTTGTTCCCTTTATAAGAGTAAGTAGTGGAAGTTGAGTGGTTGTCATGGCGACGAGTGATAACTCGAAGGTTCACGAGTCGCTTTTCGAGGAAGGAAGAAATGCTGTGTTTTTTTTTAATAATTAGCAATTATATAATGGCTATTTTATTAGATTTCAACAAAGATATGGCATTAAAAATATTATGGCAACTTTTAGTTCATCCTCTAATTGGTAAAACATACAGATTCAATGGATATTAATCATTGTACTTTATATATTTCGGCAATTTTGTTTGTAATACATTTTATCTCAAGAAACCTTTTTATATTATAATAATAATTGAAGAGTGTAATATTGATCACTCACCCACCCTACTAGTATATTTAAATATTATCTAAATCACTGAAGTATATATAATTTTTAAGTCAATAATAATTCTACTGTATTTTCTTTAATTAACTGTAGTATAATGAGGGAGGTCAAATTATACATAAGTAGGGTGGGTAGAGACCGGGCTGGTGGCCACCCTTCAATCAATAAAACATACACCCGATTTTATACTAGATGATTGTTTTTAATACATTTTTTTAACGCCCGTTTATATTTCAATAACTGAAGTCTATTATAGTAGCCACCCATCCACCCTACCTACATATTAAAATATAAGCTAAACTGCTGTCTTAAGTGTGTATTTTTTAATCAATAACTATGCGGTGTTTTTTTTATAAGACTATCGGATACTGAGAGAAGTAAAAATTAATATGTAATATCCAATGACTAAAATATATCTGTTTTTATTCATTGAATACTATATTATAAGAAACTTGTACTTTATTTATATTAATATTGTTCTTTTTGGTCAATTTTTTAAGAAACCGCTGCTTATATTAATATAATAGGAGAGTGGGATAGTGAAAACCCACCCACCCTACATATATATTTAAACACACACTAAATCACTGAAGTGTATATATTTTTTAAATCAATATTAATTCTGCTGTGTTTTCTTTAATTAACTATCGGATAATGAGAATAGAAAAAAAATGTATATATAGGGTGGTTGGGTGTCGATACACTCACCCCTCAATTAATATTATTTAATAAAAATTGATGACAAATTTAGAAAGGTAATTTTTGATACAATTTTTCTTAAGAAACTACTAATTATATAATAATGATTATAGGGTGGACCACTCTACATATATATATTTAAAAATAAGCTAAACAACTGCTTTAAATATTTTTCTAAATCACTATTTTTGTAATTTCAGTAATAATAACTTTTGATATACATATTTTTTTTTCTCAAACCGTCAATCAATTTATCCTACCCTTCCCCATGAATTATAATAATACCATTTTGTGATTATATTTAAATTTTAATTACACATATATTAGTTCTTATTTCAATACATAAAGAAAAGTACTATAAATAATGAAATAAACATGAATATTTTGTACTTTTTAGAAACGGCGATAACAATAATGAATCCACGCCCCTTTTAATGGCCATCGCATGTCCGGCAGGAACGTGTCGTGCGTATCTGCAGGAAAAGTAAACGTGAAAAGAATTAAAAGAATTAATGGAAATGACACCCGCGACTTATTAAACAAAGCAGCACGGCGCGCAATTAAAGGAAACCATTAAAACATTACAGGTGAAACGTAGAAAACGCTTTTACGGTAGCGATTGGAAATAAATACAATATGTAGCGTGAATTTCCTAAGGGGAATGAAGAATAGAAAATTTGATTTAGATATAATACATTAAGTTACAATCGGAATGGATCAATACGCGGGATGGCGCATATTCAGGAGGAACGGACGTTTCCGCGAAGGAGAAAAATACTTGACCCCTTTTTGGGGGGTTGCAAGAGGATCTATTTTTATTAAGTACCGAGACGGCCACTTTTTTCTTTTCTTTTTTACTGCTGTGCACGCGTTTCTTTGTTTTACGGAATGAATATTAAAATTCTTGTTGTTTTAGAAGTAACTTTTGGGCGAGTTGTAATAGTGTAAATTACGAGCGGCGTTGCCGGCCCAGGGGGGGGGCATTGTTGTTAATTAGCGCGTCTCGTTTTTTACGATAATCCGCGTGATTTGTCGCCGAGGGTGTTAACGGGGACGTATGTTGAGAGCCTCGGGGGTTGTTGTGCCGCGGGGTGGAGATTCCGATGGGGAGAATTGCGATTCCGGGTTGGAGGGTAAAACGGGTAAAAGCGCGGCGTGGCAACAGTGCGCATGTACGATGCACAAAACTTATTTCCAGAGTACGTGTCCTTGTGCTGGGCACACGGTTTTAGAGGTTGCAGTGAACACCGTTGCCACTAATCCCTTATTTTACTTAATACTGAATGTGCTGTGCAATATGTACGCTTAATATTCCGTCGTCCTTTAAGTCGCAGTAACAACCGTTTCATCTGGGAGTGTAGATTTGTACGCGAAATAACAGAAATTAAACATGTTCTCCGGACTCACGAATCAGGTCAGCTCGTGGATGGGATCCGCAAAGGGTGAACAGGAGGAGAAGGTGCCCACGCCCGTCGACGACACCCACCCAGAACTGCCGGCCTCAGAGAAAAAGGACACCACAAGGTATTGCGACTCACGCCCGTATTTTCGATCGCCAAAAACTCTATTTGAAAGTCCGCAAAAATCAATAGTCTCGTAGTAAAATCAATTTCAAGGTTATAGTTGTCAAAATTTTAGGTTATGTTAATTGAGTTGCATAACTGTGTCACTGTATCACAACCCTATTTCAACCAATTACTCAATTCTAAAACCACCGAGACCGAAATAATCTATAAAACATGTGTACATATCCCACAGAAATTATCCGAGGTTCTTCCTCACGTACAGCTCACCGTACTCATAAACGATACCAAAATCAATATTGTATTATATAACAGCGGAAATTAATACACGTCCCGACTGCATGGATTCTTCTCGGGTCGCCTTAAAAACAAATCACTCCCTGCTGTAACCTTTGTTATGGAATTACTTTAAAGATGTTAAAGATAAAGAAAATGAAAACCATCAGCACCGACCGAATGTGCTGTTTCATGTCTGTCCAATTTGTCAGGCTGACAGATGTCGGTCATCGTCCTCTAATGGGAAAATGTGTACCCTCCCTTTTTTCAATAATAATTCTTGATTATGTAATTCCAACATTAGAAATCAGTTTTTGTGCTGTGTGATAATGAAGTATAGTATTGATTATTTATTTAGTATGATATTTTAATAATAATAATAATACATATTATTTTCATTTAATTATATGTATTGTTTTATTACATTTTAAATATATTTAAAAAAAATTGCAATAAAACTACACAGTGTTTTTTTATCATGTATCTTTTTATCAATTTATTATTCAATTGAGGAGATACGAACGGCTCTCGTATCTTTAATGTGATTAAATTAAAACTTTTAAATTCTGTTAGATATTAATGGATTTTAAACAAAAATCTCATGTATCATGAAGTGAAACCCTCCACAATTACTTATTTAAACATCTTTATAGAAAAAAATTGTTAATTGATGGATAAGATTTATTTTCTCTGCAATGTATTTCTATTTTTTAATATAAGCTAAATCACTGAAAATAATAACACTCAGTTTATTGCTTCACTTAAGCATTAAATGTATATTTAACGCTTAATAAACAAGTAAAGTAAAGAATAAAGTGAGTGTTCTTTTTGATTTCTAAATTCTCACTAAACTCAAACCATCAATAGTGAGCTAAATCACTGTTTTAGAACATATATTTTTCTAATCAATAATAATTCTGCTGTTTCTTTTAAAACAAACCATCAGATAGTGAGAGAAGTAAAACTGTATATGTAGGGTGGGTGGATGTCCTCTAACACACCCTTTAATTTGTAAAACATACCCAGAATAATTCATATTAAGAGAATTTTCACTTGATTCATTAGAATTTGATATATTTTATAAATATCATTAAAAAAAAAATCTTTACAGAATAAAATAAATGTAGATATATATTTTAGGCACTAGCTAACTGCTAACTTTTGTTTTTCCAATTATTGTTTGATTTAATTTAGAATATCTTTAATGTTTGGTTGTAAATCATTAACATTAATTACTATGACTACTTTATTTTTTTTAAAAACTTCTCTCGGACAGTGGGAGAAGTGAGACTGTATATGTAGGGCGGTGGGTGGCCTCTAACACACCCTCCAATCAGTAAAACATACACTCAGACTTTCACTAAAGAAATAATTGTAAATAAGAGAAGTTTTACATTATTAATTAGATTAGGAGGAATTATTTTAGGTAATAAATTTTTTAAATACTGTCATTTAAAGTGGAGGATGGAATAATGGCCAATCACCCACTGTGCTTACATAATTTTAAAAAATTAATCAAAATCTAAAATGAAAAAACTTGGTAAATTTGTATAATTCAATTTTATGTTCTTTGGCTATAGTTTCAGCCATTATGAAAATGACTTTTATATCGATTTAAAAATTTAATTAATTTGTTACTTAAAAATAAAAAATCTAATATTCATATTAATTTGAATAAATATTTTTTTCCGTAATTTATGAGTATCACTAGATTCATTAATATTTTTATGATTTTATTTAGATAAAATTATCCTATTTTGAAAAAATAATGGATGAAATTATCAATGAATAATGTTACTACATTAAAACCAACTCAAAATTTTCTTGTGCACACAATCAGAATTTTTGTTGATGAATTAAGCCTCCACTATTGTATATAGTAATGAATTAAATTTTCGAATATTTATTGTGCTTACTTACTTACGGAAATTGTTTCAACAATCTGGTGAATAATTCACATAAAAAAAAAATTGATTTTGAGATTAATCAGGCATTATTTAATTCATCTAACAACTAATAAAGATAATGGTTGCGACCTTTACTACGTGGTAATCCATACTTACACTGAATTGAAAAATTCACTATGTTTTAACCATCAACAACTGTTAGATACTTTGTTCACTGTATTCTTGATGAAACGAAATTATAATATTACTAATGAAGGTTTAAATTAAATTACACTTGGTTTGTTTCACAATTTTTCTATATTTACTCGACTAGTTTTGCTTTTTATGGCATTATCCTTCATTAGTAATAGTTCATAATGTTTCACCAAGTGATAAATGAGAAAGTGACTCAAGAGAAATTATAATATTAGGTAATTTTGGATTATTATTGTTGTATTTATTTCCTGACATATTTTGCAATCAGCGACGATCATTTTCAAATGAATTAAAATTGTAATTCCTTTGAAAATGATCGTAGTTGATCGAAACGTATGCCAGGAAAATAAATACAAAAAAATGAAGCATAACAAGTGTTCTAATCTAAAATTACTTAATGTCATCAACACTATCCAATCAATACTAGTTTACAGAGAATGGAGAATTTATTAGGCTATTGATTTAATATAATAACTCTGTTGATGTTTTTATTTTTAGTTCAAATACTTAATGATATTGACTGATAAAAAAATAACCAATTGGAGGCAGAAAGAACGTTGGCTGATTGCCAATTGGCAAAGAAAACCTCATTTATTATTACTGATGATATTTATATAACTAGTACTGTTTAAGGGGGAAATCAATTATTATTTTACTCCATGCATACGTGAACGAAAGAATTACGACCATTCGGCTTGTATTGGAATGTAGGATGAGATCTAGAAGTAATTCGCGTTCTCCGCATCACCGAGTCAATTCGGTTGCATACGTAACAGTCCACTGAAGGAGTAGAAGAATTTGATCGTCTCGAAATGTTAGAAACCTCACAATTGCGCCGTTTCAATAGATGCGATGCCGCAAAAATATCTTATCTTTATGTATTAGGCGAACCCTAACACTACCCAGTCGGGCGATTTTATAAGTGCGGTCCTCGTGAACATAATGCATTTTAGTACATTATGCATATTTGATAGGGCATTAAGTCGCCCATAAAATAAACGGGCTTTATTCGGGCCGAATAAATGGTATTGTTCGCCGTGAAAGGGACGGAAATACGCAGGTACAAAGGCGGAACAAAAAAAAAATGTAAATACGTCCTCCGCAAGTAATTCGGCGTTGTAAAATTATAGCGGCCGTAAAATTTTACGCAACGTCAAGGATTTCGGCGCGTGTCCGTATTACCCTAATAAGGAATAATATGATGCAAATGTATACCGCATAACGCCCCTTGTACGTAAGTCACTTTTAAGATTATCACGATGATTTGTTTGCTATTTTTTTTTCCTCAAACAAATGTGTTCTAAAATGTTTAGGTTTTTTTTTTATAATTACCTGTTTTTATAATGTTTTCTTTAGTAATACATTGTTTTTTCACGCAAATTTCTATAGGTTTTAATGATTGACAGTAATTTTTTACATCTACTATTTTTTTGATTTTTTTGTCATATAAATCTACTGTCTGAAAATTGTCAATCATTTTTAAATGTTTTTGGTAATCTCTACTGTTTTCCCAATGATTTAATTTTGAGCAATTTTCAAGTATTTTTCCATAAATCATTTTTGTTTCAAATTTCTTCTGTTTTTTTTTTTCTTTAACAGAGGTGATTTTCAAAGTTTCACTATTGGACAAGTGCCAGATGTTGTTAGATTGAATTTTTAAACGTTTCTCTACGTTTTTGGCAATTGTCAATTAGATATGACAATAATCTTTATTTGGACAAAACCATACACAAAATAACAATAAATATGAATACAATATTAATAGATGGCGTTAGTCCGTCTGGGTTATAGACCTGGGGTCTTTCTGCCCTTATGACAATTACATTTCAGGATTTTTAAAAATTTTCCCAAATTTATTCCTAATAAAGGACAAAAAATTTTTTTTTTTTGATTTGTAAAAGGATGTAAGATTCGATAAATTTTTTTATTGGAAAACGTCTAGAAAACTCTACAAAAGATATCTATCGTCTGCTACGTCAAGAAATTGAAAGTCGAGAAAGGAAGAAAGGATATTCCTTCCAACGTATTTGCTTTTTTTCAATACGCAATTTGCAAATTGTACGTTGCAAAGCGGGTTTACGGATTGCGGCAGTCAATCGGATAATGCATCCGATCCGTGGGAGTTCGGGAATCCGTATCCTGCAGGATTTACATTCAGATGCACACAGGAGCGCATTGTTGGACTTCGGAGTTGATAAATCAAATGGCGTTCTTAAAACGATTTGGTATTTCATTGCGGGATTTCTGTGTGTGTTAACAATTGGAATTATATAGTTTTTTTAATAGCTATTTTCAATTTTTATCTTTTCTTTCATCAAACTTAATATTACTTATCTATACTGATACACCCTGTATATTTTTATTTCAATTAATGTACTGTTTTAGAGGATTGGCAAAAAAATTGCAGATGATACTTTCACTGGGAAGAAGTTTTTAATCTCCTGAAAACGTATATCATGGAAAATGAAGGTTCTGAAGGGAAGCTTTAGAAAACTTTTTGTCATAACGCTGTGGTGGATAGTAATGCCTTTGCGGACGCTCGAGCCCTTTCCCGTTTTGACCAACTATTTCGGGACGAAATATTCAAGTTAGTTCGTCCAAAATATCAACAAATCGACCTCGACATTATGTAGCGAACTTAATTCTTTCAGGGTGTGGTCATCATTTTTCTTACATCTTACTGATTAAATTTATAACCAAAATTTCGTGAAGATTATTATAATAGCGAATTACTAATTATATTACTTTATGACAGCGCAAACTTTATTATTCGCTGAATTAAATTTCGTGTTTTCAGAATCTACCCAATAAACGCGTGTGAAAAAATTGAACCGAATCCTCCCCCCCCCGGTAGTATTACATAATTGATTCCCTATTCAGCGTGCAGCAGTGGGCGCCGTTAATAATGCAGAGTGAAAAATGAATTGGCGAGACGAATATTTAATTCCTCGCGGCGGACGTCAGCCCGCTGCAAATTTAATTTTGCAAATTAATTATTATCCCTAACTGTCTGGAGAGATAAATGTAGCGGCGTTTTTTGATTAAAAATTGTACGTTCAGCAATGGTTTAAAAAAAAGGTGACGAGGTGAACTCAACCCCGGCACATTGTTACAAAATCTAAATGTGATAATATATTAATCTTAAAATAACTTAAATTTAAAAAATATCATATACTATTTCTAAATAACTATACAAATATGATCAAAAATAAAGCTTTAATTTTGAAGGTCATCACAAGCTCAAAAACTTAATATTTTGTGTCAATATGAAAACGAGACATGATTACATAAACCTGTTCAGAAATAAAGCTTAATCATTTGTTTTCTTGAAGATCATAATGAGCTATCCTATTATTTTGCTCATTTCCTAGGTTCAGGATTTTTGAACATTTTTAACGTAGCGAAAGATTTTCTTGGACGACCTAAAAACTGGATGTTCTGCTTTTTTTTTAATATATAGTTACTTTGAATTTTAGTTTACCTTCAATGAATCATCAACGATTATTTTGTTATTACTAATTTCCAATTCTTTAGAATTTGACGATAACGTATAAATAATTTGCATACATTGTATTTTTCCAATGTTTATCGCTGTGGATATTTACATATATGCAAAATGGATTATATTTTGTACAAAATATTAAAACGTATATTAGATAACGGAAAAAAATAATTAGCAATTTTTTAGATAGATTTCCACCCACCCTATTTAGTAATAATACGTCATAAGCTACATTAGTGCTTATAAAATTATTATTAACATCTGCATACTATTTGCCTTTAGATTTGGGGAATTAAAAGAGTTAACAGTGGGGAAAGTAATCATATATATGTAGGGTGGGTGGGTGTCCCCTATCACACCCTCCAACCCATATGTCATACAAGAGAATTTTGCTAAAAACAATTTGATCACAAACAATTTTTTATTGAATTAAATTTTAATTGTAAACCTCTATACTAGAGGAATAAGGAAATACAAAACCATAATACCTAAATTAATCACATTACAGGCTACATCCCGGCGCATCCACCATTATTTCCACACTTTATTTATCACTTCCCGTATGCGCCCAAGATATCTTGGATACTCGAAACTACATTTAAAAATGTGTGCGGGAAGGGGTTAATATAATAAGGTGTATAAATACCAATATTAATTTGTAAAATAAGCAGTGCGCACAAAAAATTGTAACGTTGCCGAACTGTCCAAATAATACGGAAAACAAAGAAAAGTCATTAGTGCACAGGGTGTTTTTATTTTTTGAGAAAGGGTAAAATCAAGACTTAATATTACATTGATTTTAAAATCCAGATATAATAATAAAAAACAATCTTCTCTTTATAATAATTTTATTTGATCATCAACTGATGAATAATTTTGTTTTAAATTAAAAAAATATATACCAGCGGATGTGAATTGAACCCGTCATCCATGACTTGCCAGGGATGAGCGAAATAACAACTCGTTCTCCTCCCCTTTCTTATTTCTGTAAACATCCAATATTATTCATAAAACTGCTCGCTCGGTCGTCTACCCCGGCGTATTGGGTTTCAATAAATAACTTTCTATCTAAATGAAGGGAAAGAAAAATCTCGGAACTCCCCGAGCATGGATAAAGGCGTTTATAGTGGGAACGTGAGATTGGAACGAATCGGCACGGCGGCGCGCATAAATGATAAATGAGATTTTAGATTACGTATCGTCTCATGGTGTAGAAATGTATGTTTAAATATTCGAAGTGGTTAAGTGATTCGTTTTATCCGTACGCATTCGGGAACCGTGAAAAGTTGGAAACGTTCTGGATGCATGTTGAAGTTGGGGATTATGAGAGGGGAGAGAGAACTTGCGGTTTTAACTGTTTCTTGTTCTGTTGTGTTTGTTTACCAAAGTCAATATCGTCTTTATGATGTTAATAAGCCAAAGCGTATCAACATTTCTAAACAAAGACCTTTTTTATACTCTTAAATTTATTTCAAAAGAGATCATCATTTCGTTACAATAGTAGTACTAGTAGTACTGTTTTCTAATCGACTTGGACCTTCGTTATAATATATTAAGATAACGACTATTAGATTTTCAAATTTGGTGGCTTCTTCAGGTAAAGGAAATATTTTCTTCGCCATGTGGCGAAACATATGTAGTTTCAATCAATTCATTATAATATATTACTTAGATTTTATAGGTTTAGCCAAAGGTCATTTGAATTATTTGTTTCAATTTAAAATACTAGTATAAAAATAACATAATTTACAAAATGTTTCACCATGAGTTATATAGAACCTGATTTAAGAAATATTTAAACACTTGGTTTATTTTAGCCATCTCTTTTATTTTCCTTTAAGTGTAACAATTTCCAATATTTCAACATCAGCATACCCCCCGTCTCGGCAAGCATGTCCCGTCGAAGGGTAACCTCAGTTGACAACGCCGTAGAGTTGAAAGGGCGGCCCCCGACAGCTTCTGCGATGCCAATTTAGAGGAGAAATACGTGAAAAGCGTGGGTCTTGAAAAATTGACGAATTCACGGACGTGAGGGGGAATTAAAGTAAGGAGGGCAATTTAAAACAGAAACGTCAATAAGACAAGAAAAGCGCCGCCCGAGGCAAGGAGACGGTAATTGATAATTATACTCGTTTCAAGTAACTGAAATGTATAACAAACAAATATCACAACGTTGCCTTCAATTTTTTTTTCTGCCAATTATCTCTTGCGATTTAATTAATTCGTATTGTAAATATAAATATTTTGTATATTCCAGTCTTAACAACAACAATGCGATTTTTTGAAACGTTGCTGAAGGTTCTTTTGTCTGTGGATATTCACCTGAAGGATGATTTGAACCTGTTTACCTTGAATTTCTCCACTGATTGGACCATTTTGACATAGTTAACTTTTACGTAATGGATGATACGATTATCAAAAGAAGAGAAATTGCTTGATGATGAAAATAAGTGGATGTTTATACAAACCTTTATGCTAGATTAAAACTACTACTAAAGCTGCACAAAATTACATAACAACAATTAATTAAATTTTGTTCTCGTTTATCACTTGATGAAACATTTTTAATATTAGGGGTTGTTTGTAATATCCATCACGTTGATAATTTCTTCTGGTATCCCTTTTTATCTTCATCAATATACTAATTGCTACTTTATTGTGTATATTTCTGTTTAAATTTAAATAACCTTTAGTTAGATATCTATAGGTAAGGTCAAACCGGTGTTAACACATATTCCCATTGTCGAAATCAATAGAGTGGCCCGTTTTTCAGGGATCCCAAACCAAAACGTGCGGGTCCTCTTTTTGTGCGCCATTAAAAATAGATTGGAAAAGGTGTAGGAGGTTAATAAAATCACGCCTCGATTGATTTAACCTTTTGAGAAACCGGAATTAAAATTACGCTCTTCGTCAGAATTTTCGGGCGGCGTATTTTGTTACAAGTTTCAAATTTAAAACTAGTAAACGGTCGTGTGAAGCCCAGTTGCACAGAAATATATAAACCGCTCGTACGGAACGGTTCGCGAACAAATCCCGACAAATAAAACCTCCCCTTTCTTAATCGTAAGTCTACAAAGTTTGGGAATATCGTAAAAGTTTCCACATAACGCTTGAAAACTCTGGACGTTCATGAGACATCTGTTGGGCATTAAGGGTGGAATCAGAAGTGGACAGAAATTCCATAAAATAATTATCTTTTTAAAAAAATTGCATGTAATTTTTTTTCTCAGCAAGGCTTGATGTTGAAGTGCTATCCATATTGATTGATGATTGGGAGATTATAAAGCTATACATTCATGCATTATCTTGATCTTTAAAACCTCGTAGAAGATGGGAAGTTTTATACAATAATTCAACATTTGATTAGGTCATTTTTTTATTCATCAGATCAATCAATTTTTGTTTGTATGTGAAATTTTAGGCTATAATATTTTTTTATTTAATCGTTTGCCCTTCTACCTTTCGGTGTAGGGCGTTACGCTATAATAAAGTTCCTAAAATTCCAGATAGCAAGAAGTTCTAACTTCGATTACATTTGATTAGATAATTTTAATTGGCCAAAACAATTAATTTTTGTTTGGTATATTTGAACACTTGTTATTTTCAATATTAATATATTCAGTTTCAGAAAGCTTTTCCGTCAAGTGTATAGCAGAGAAAGTATGAATTTTAATTTTTCTTTTCTGTATGGAGTGGACCATGAAAATCCTAATTTTAGAAAGTTGAAGATTTATTTCTCTAACATTTGATTGAATCATTTTGATCAAACAATTTTTGTTAATATTTGAAAGAGTCGGATCAATCAATTTTTGTTTCATGTGCGGAGTGGACCGTAAAGTGAAATTCTGGGGGAATGCTCGCCGTGGAGTTCCCAAGATTCCAGATTGCTGGCCATAATACGTGGAAACGGACCGAAGGAAATTGCAGCGAACAATTAGAATTAAACGAACTGAGGAAGAACGCTCAGACTTGATAGTTCCGCATAACTCTGACCCGTGGCTTGTCGACTTGTGCTTGGACTTGTGGGGTGGGCCGGTCGTTCTCTGATCTGGCGCGTGGCGTATTGCGATCAATACGCGCACCCTCTAGACTTTAGCATTATCCTCATTTTTAAGACTAGATTAATTTTGCCTCACAAATATATTAGATTAGATTCATAAAATACACTTTGTTGTTATCAATAAATATCGTAATTTAATTGTAGTTTAAACGTTGGTAACATATGTGATAACAACAAAATGTATCTTCACATGCATCAATCACATTCAATCTATTCCTTATTGTATAGTCACTGATGCCAAATCACTAATTTATATGAATATACAGCACGTGCTAATGTTAAAATTTAATTAAGGAAATAGTTGTGTTCCTTTGCTGAAATATTTTACGATCCTTTAAAGCCGAAACCTTAGCTCAGTAGAGAATCACCATAAATAACTTACATTCGTAACTCAGAAAAATTCCAGATCAGCTGAAAACATTAATGCTATACGGAAAAGTTTGTAGGAAACCAGTGGCAATCGATTCCTCAGCGTGCACAAGAACTTTGATTTCAATTAGGATTTGATCCTACACTTGTTTAAGATGTAACTATCCCAGGAGCACATAGTTAATAATTCAATCGAAGAAGCCAATTTTTTAATTGATAGCAACATTTGCTGTATATAGGATGCCGCCCAACCAAAATTTTAGTCCGTCGGCATCACTAGTCTATGACCATCACTACAGATCAATAATTTTCTGCCTAGAATTCAACTATATGTACGTGAACAATATGTGATCCCAACAAGACGACATTACGTGCCACACGGTGGATGAACGATTGGAGAGTATGGATTTTTCGCGGAGGTGACGTAAATTGATGACCAGGATCAGTGTGATTTGATCCAGCCTGACTTTTATCTATGTAGAAAATTCAGAATCGCAGATCCATGCCAATAAGCCGCAATCGATTAATACCTTAAAGGTCCAACAATGCTTAAGGCTTTGAATGCTCCTCTAATCATCAACTATACAAAAAATTTCATTTTATTCGAGCCATAGTTATTAATACCATACAAAAACATCGATAAATGTTTATAGGAATCCACCAAATCTGATTATAAGCTTCAACAGGTTTAATAAGGCTATGCAAAAACCCACCACGTAACTGTTTTGTTGCCCGCGAAGAGCAGATAATAGGATTTCATATTTATGTATATATTTTTTTCGCAATTATAAATTCCATAGAGCCTAGTTTCATACGCAGATGAAATCCAAACAAACCGATTACATTTCCGCGTCACGCACTTGTGACTCCAAAACGCCGAATTAATTATTTCACAAAAGCGAATTAATTGGATTTTTGTGTACACACTGTCCGGTTTAATAAAGGTTAATATTTAATCAAACCGGCTGGAATATTAATGCGTATCCGTTCGTGCTTTTATTGCGACAATAATAATAAAAAAAAAGAAGAACGGGCGCGTATTCGCAAAAATGATAGGTTTATTGACCTCTGCGTGCCCCCTGCCGCGTATGTCGGCCAATCAATACTCGCGGAAATGCGGCGGCGGGAAATTTGAATCGTGAAAAGGGAAAGCGGTCCCCTAACAATGGGCGCGGATTTGTTCACGGCCCCGAGATTTATGGCTGGAAATTGGGAAACTTTATCTCGCCGTAATGTTAGTGGAACGAGGGAATATATTAAACTTCGTGCTCCGTCGCCGGATGGCAGGAAATGATCATGGCCTAAAGTTTAATAGTGGCGGCGAGGGCTCATTTTGTTCATAATAAAGCTCTGGTTTGTTTAAATTAAATATTTTAAATTTCTCAATTAACAATAACTTCGAGTGTTGTTAACTGCCACATAGTGGATGAACCATTAGAGAACATGGATTTTTCAATAGATCTATTATTTAACTAACGCAATTTGTTAAGCTAATAATCATCAAATTAAAACAATAATCGATTTCGAATTTTTAATATTGTACGAGGGTTGATCAATAAGTACACGTATTACTAATGAAGAGGCAAGTTTTTTAACGTAATCTCCATTTTTTTTTTCAACGTTTCTGTCATCTATTAACTCTTCTGCTTCTGTTTCAACGATAACCTCCCCATTGAGTTGATTTTTTTCCTCCGAGCTACGTTTTCATGTTGGGAAACAGAAAGAAGTCGGGCAAGTACGGTGGGTGTGGTGGGTGTCAGAGACAGAGCAGAGCCATGAGGAATGACTACACCGATCTCACACTCGCTAGATTTTGCATCTAAGCTTTCTGTCACGAAGAGATTCGTGCAAGACCCTCACCAGGTATTCGGGGAATACTGATAATTTTATAAATGAGGTCATCGTGCCAAACTCTATCGAACGCTTTCGAAATGTCTTAGAAAACTGCAGGAAGGTCGCATTTTATCGAAAAACTCTTCGTGATAGATTCACCGAGAATTCCGATGGACTGGTCCGACCTGATAGTCCGAAATGATTGTTTGGTCTTTAAAGAAGACCCGTTATAATCTTCTAAGCCAACTATACTAAGGTAGCTCAAATTTGAAGAATAATCGATTTCTTATTTTGGATATTAATGATGATATCAGCCCAGTACTACACTAATGATAAATTATTTAGATAGTTGTTGATATTGAAAGCTTCTACTTCGTTATACATGTTGAATAGAAATGAAACACACTAATAACTTAAGTCACAAAAATAAATTTCGTGTTATACAAACAAAGTTATTAGTGTGTTTCATTTTTATTATTTAGATAGACTTATAAATAATATTTTTTATGTGAGGAGTGGAAAACCGCCATGGACATCCTTATATTAAAATTCCTAACCACTCCTCAGAGATCATTATCGGTTTTTAAAAGCCCTGTATATAAACTATTCCTTGTAAATTCCATTTGTAAAATTATAGGCAACCCAATACACATGTAAGCCGGAAGTTATTGGAAAAAGGGATGTACACATTCATTCAAATTATGTTGTTAATAATAATATGTTTTTGTTTAACCCTTATAATAACCTCGATCATAGCACGAAACTTATGATGTACATATATCTATTTTAGCCCCACTAAGCACAGTAAACTTGAAATGTTCTCAAATGTAAAAACCCAAATCGAAGGTATTGGCGGTTGGTTAGGGTCAAGTATTCCAAAGTTAAGGAAAGGAGAAGAGGTGCCGCCGGTAGGCGACGAGGTCCAGCCGGTAGGTGAAGAGGGCGTCACACCCGCATCGGCGGAATCCATCAAAGGCTCGCCCGCGCAGAAGGACGACGACGACAATTCCAGGCAAGTATAATATAATCAACCGAACGCTTTCTTACCGGTTGCTCGGTTGCTGACTGTCGTGTCGTGCCATCTCTTTGAATGATCAGTGCAGAGAGAAAAAAAACAGTGATTGCCAACTTATACCGTGCACTCTAGCGGGAAGAAGATGCAATAATTTAAAAAAAACGAGTTGGCTTTCACTATATGTTTTTTCTTATACTACATATGAATAGAGATGAGAAGAAATTGCTAAACTCGGACCTCTTATTAAATGTGTCAATGATGTGGATAGATAATTATATTAATTAATAAAGCTGTTATTGTTTTTTAACGTTACATTTTGTTCAAAGGCGAAACAATTGTTGCTAAAGCAACAAAAATCGTAGAAGAGTTTATTATTATTATATATATATAATGGAATTTCACTAAGTAAACAGCCTTGTCAGTTCAATTTTGACTAATTTTTAACCTGTTTGATTCATTCAATGTAGCATTAATTATTTAAATTTAATGTTTTAAATAATTAATGTACGAACTGAAAATATATTTGATAGAAAATGAATCAAACAGATTTTTTTGAATAATTAATAGATGAAACCAAAAAAAATCTGCTTTATAATAAAAAAAATCAGTTGCGTTTAAATAGGTTCACAATATGTTTCAAAGAGGGCGCTGTTGCAGCTCCTTATCCGAGTTTGGTATAAAGGTGGTTCTCTCTTCTCATCTTCTAATATGAATATAGCGAAACAAAATAAGGAATGCTTCGTTTATTTACCCCCAGGCTTGTAAATAAATAAGTGGCTGATTTGTTTTGGCGCTATTTGTAAGTCCCCGATCCCCACTTTCCTCCTAATAAGTGTTATGTACATGTGATTAATGTCTTTAGTTATGCTAGATTGTTGTGTAATAAGTGTCCAAACAAAATAAGTAATAAAATTTGTTCCTCCCGGCTTTTCAGTGCTACCGGCGGGGCCGATTCAGGGCCGGCGTCGGCCAATGAGTCGCCCACCGAAGAGAACAAGGACGGCCAATTTGGAAATGGTAAGTTGACGCGCGTGCCACGCCCGCGATGTATACTAAACGTGATTTTCTTGCAAGCAGTCCAAAGTAAGGCCCTGGCCGGCGCCAAGTCGTTCGGCAGTTTCCTCTATTCGGCCGTGAACAAGGCCGGCAAGACCGTCAGCGAAGCTAGCGCCAAAATAAAAGAGACGGTAGAAAAAAATGTAAGTAAGCACAGTACTTAAATATATATAACATGGGCGATACTAGCGCCATCTATTATTTCATTTTACTACTGAATATGAATTGTCACAATAAAATAATAGTATTAAAGGAATTTGATGGATATTTAATCATTTGTTAAGTTTGATCTAATGAATCTGATCAGATATTTGTACGCGATTCAATGACGAGAATCGTGATTTGGATGTTCGATACTAACGCCATCTATTGTTTCATTTGATTTTATAACCCGCAACTAAATTGATTGATTGATTTACGTGAAGATCAAATTAATTTGACGAATAAAGCACTAATAACCTTTCTTCCCACTTTTATCTTTATTTAATTCAAATAAAAGTATGAAGAAAGGTTATTAGTGCTTTATTCGTCAAATTCACAACTAAATAATTATTTGCTGCACTTCAAAGGCGACACTAAAAAAATGAAATAGAAAATAACACTTGGTTTATTCCTTACTTCACTTGTTGAATAAAGAATAAACTGAGTTATTTTAATTTTTAAAACACTTTGGTTAACTCAAACCGTCAATAGTGACCAAACAAATAAGTAATCAGAAATTTTTATTTTAAATCATTTATGAAAACAATTTTGTAATTGTTAAACTAATTTTTTAATCTGCTTTACTTGGTTGAGTGTTTCAATGAAAAAAGAGACTTTTCGATGTCTTATACCATAATGTATTATGTAATAAAAATATAAACAAGTTTACGCTATATTACAAGCAATATTTATTAATTAATATGTGTTGTGTATATAGGGTTGCATACCAACAATTTTTAATTTATTATCTTTCACTTTTATTATTACTTAACATATTAAACGTAATAATATGAAACAATAAAAAGGTGAAAATAATAAATTATCCTTGACTTAAAATGCACAAAATTATGGTTTTAAGAATAACATGTAAATTAAGTAAATATTTAATCAAATATAAACAAATTTTGAATTACTTGATGAAATTTTATATACTTCATATAATCAAATAAATAGGATGTTTACAAACCAATTTAAGGAGAGGTTATGGGTTTGAGTGGAAGATCATCCAAAAGAGTGACCTCCGCTCTTCGGCATGGTGTTAAAATTTTATGTATGTTTTTCCTTTAATTCTAAATAATGTAATCATGTTTGATTAAGCTTAAATGAATAAATGAATTAAAAGTATAAGTCACTTCGGCTAGATGAACAAATGGATGAACGAAACTACCTATTTTCATTTAGAACCGAACAATGGAGTAACTTTCCACAGTGAGCAGATGGAAGCCAGATTTTTCCTCATTCAGCGTTTTTAATGATCACTTATCGATGTTCATCTCTTTTGTTTTTTTTTTAAGACGATTTTGGGCGAGTTTAATAAGGAACAAGAGGCGTTCGCCAAGAACCAGGCGGCCAACGCCGCGAACGCGCTGCCCCCATGGACGGGTTGTTCCAACGAGGAAGCGCTCAAGGAGGAATGCCTTAGTTTATCGACAGACAAAAGGAATTTTGTACGGAGTCCCCCGGCAGGCGTTGATTTTCATTTCGATTACGACATTTCTTACCCAGTCGCCATGGCTATTATGGAATTAGATCCTAATTTAGAAAAAATGCGTTACGACCTTGTGCCTAAAGTGTAAGTATAACCACATTAAGTAATATTATTAAATTATAAATTAAAAAAACAAAAGCATTAGCTTCTTAATTATAAATAATGTCAACGTTAAAGGAGGAATGTGCTGCGTAATTATCTTAAAACAGTTTTCCAACATATCGTCGACTTTATGTCCTTAACTTTCTATAATCGAGCAATTATATTCATTTATAAGTAATAACAAAGTTTTTTTTAATTAAGATTCTTTTTACCAAATTGAATAAATAATTAACTTGATATTTAACAATAATCCTTGTTGTCTGTATTTAGCCCAATTAGCTGTCAATATCCTCACTGTTTAGTTATGCAGTGCCTTAACTCACTCAAAAAATTATTTGTATGCGAACAGATGAAAATTACTCGAGGCCATTTGTTCCAAGCACATTTTTTTCTTGAAGTACCTTCTATTCAAATCAATTTTTCCAACATTCTGTGGAGTAAATTCCCACCTCGACGTTGTATTCCTAAGACCTTGCATAACCCTTCTACAATTTCTGGTGAAAGATAAAATAAAATATACTTTAAATTTAAATAAGACACTTTATATAAAAAGATATATATTTCGATGACTTTAAAAACTGTGAGATATCTTTGGTCTTCACTATACTCCGCTCCACTCTAGTGTTTTCATAATCAAATCCAAAAAATAATCCTTACAGTTAGTAAATAATGCTTAAAATATACACAGCCCACATATAATTTTTAATTTTGGAGGTCTCTATATATTGTCTATGTTTACGTTATGCTAATAGGGTTCTGGATAAACCTGGAAACAAGGAACTGTTAAGTAGGCCTACGTTCTAAACAAATACTTTCAATTCAAGCCTCAGTTCTGATTACCTAAAAATTATATGGAATATTTTTTAACAGACGTGAAAATAAAATCAATAGAACATATACGATCTATAATAATAAATGCACATAACAAATAAATTCTGTAGTTGTTGATTTTTAAGGTGATTATTAAAATGTTTAAATTTTTATCTTTTTGTTACTGAAATTTTTCTTGTAGAATAGAGATTAGGATAATAATAATATTGCTTTTTTCTTGTTGATACAGTATAAATAAGTTTATTACATCAATTTCCATTGTTTTTTTTTTGTGTTTAGAATTACCGAGGAGAACTTCTGGAGAAATTACTTTTACCGCGTAAGTCTCATTTGCCAAGCAAATGAATTATCGTTCATGACACGCGAAGGTGACAGCCAGTCAGGAGAAACGGCTTCCGAACAGCCATTAGGTGAGGCAAAACGACGCTTACTCAATACAAAAAGCCCTTGCAGTAGTCGTCTCGTTTTTTTTTTTGTTACCTCCCGCATCCTTTATTTTTAATTTCGATTAGATGCGAAAGCGAACGAATTCATATCCGATACCATGCAAGCGTCCACGCAGGACCTGGCCGAGGTAAAAGAGGGGATGAAAAGGCTAGCATTGGGATCGAAGAGTCCTGGTGAGTTCGTTACTAGACTTTCTCGTTTTGCTTTAACAGTCGAAATTGGTTGTAGTGAGAAATACATCATTAATTCATTCATAATTTATATAGTAGTATAATGCAAAAGAATTCTAAGGTTTATTATCCAGTAAATTGTTTTTAAATATTATAATTAGTCAACGTTACAAATATAGTTATTAATTATTAATTTATTGTCTATGCATTATTACAGGTGTGGTAATAAATGTATTAATAGAGAGTGTGTCCCCGTGTATTTACTAACACACTTGTTAATAATTCCTAGACAACAAATTAGAATTTCTTTTTTGATGAGAAAAGAAGAAATCCATTAACTTGGTTTTGCAAAGAGAAGGGAATATTCTTCTTCTGTGTGTAAACAATATTTTTTTAATGAAAGTAGAAGAAATCCACTATGGACACCCTAATAGTATAATTTAAAATTAATTGTAAAACAAGTAAATTCAAGTGGTTAATTAATAATTGTTAATGTAATCGTTTCTTTGATATCGAAAGTTTACATCTATTTCAGAATTTCTTCAGCTTAAAAATTGGTAAATTAACTAGTTGACGTTGGTTATAATATTTAAAAACAATCATTTATTATAACAGATAATTTTCACTTAATCGATTTACATAACCTCACTTTTTTCTTTTCCGATTACTTAAATAAGAAATTAAAAATATCGTTTACTTCTAAATTATTTGTACTAATTTAATAATAATAATAATAACAACATTGTCTTCATTATATCAATCAATACATTACTAAGAAGACTTCAACTGACTCAATTTAACATAATTAATTATTTTAAATTTTAATCAACAATACGTTGAGAAATTAGTGATAAACACTAAACTAATGCACTTACTATGTTTTAACCACTAAAAATTATGTAATATATATATATATATATATATATATATATATATATATATATATATATAGTTAAGTCGTGCGTTTTTCTAATATATGTATATATATATTGCATAATTTTTAGTGGTTAAAACATAGTAAGTGCATTAGTTAAGTGTAAATCATGAATTACCATGTAGTAATGGTCACCACAATCCTTATGATGAGAAATTAGTGACGTGATTTACTAGATATTTACGAAAACTAAATTGCTTTTGTTGTTTTATACATTGGGTAAAATAAAAATAATGACCTTTTGAAAATTTGCTAAAAATTAATCACATCTCATAATTATCAAAATCAGACAGTATCACAATACATTTATCGTCCAATCAAATTATTAACAATATTATTAAGTTTGTAATAAATTAAAATTTTTAAGATAAACGCATGTTTTCAGGCATGTTTTTTTCTGGATAATCCTTGTTTGGGTTTCTGAGTATAATCAAAATAGGTTGTATGATTGAAAATAAGCTTTATATCTGCAATAATTTTGTAAAAATCTAAGGTTGCATGAGGGCAAAGCTTAAAATTTTTAAAATTACAAAACCGGTAAGTATCAACAAAACAGCTTACTGCTTACTACAACCAAGCTCGACATATACTTATCTTTTATTTAATTATCCCCCCCATATGCTTGTGCTTTTGGTGTCGTTTAAATTTGCTATACTAAAAAGGAAATGCGCCACAGACGATGACGTAAGGAATCGTAACGTAAAATTGTTTGTGGCGCATTTACTAACAACTAATTAATACTTTACTAAAGTTAGTTTCCTGTATGGTTTTCTGACAGCTTAAAGAAGATGGGACAAGATAGGTTCCATAAATCTTCCTTTCCTGTATTATGATTTGATGATTAAATTTCAATTCCGAGATCATTAAAATAAGAAAACAAATAGCGAATGGGATATAAAATTATTTTGTAAATGTTATATAGAGGTTATTTCTCATGTTAATAAGACCCAAAAAAAAAAAAAATGTTGAAGAATTAAATTGCTACAAGAAAAAAGTATCTATAAAAATTTTGCTCGTATATCTGTAAAAATTCATAGTATATTATAGAACAGTATTAAAACAATAAAAGTATATTTATGATTTTTATGATCATATATGAATGGTACTAAATTTTTATTTGATATAGTGGTACCACTGCCACATTATATGTATTTATATAAGTGGAATTTGTACTTCAGCTTCGTGTTTTTATTAAATAGTCGTTGTTACTTATTTTACGACATATCTGTATAGGTACGGGTTGAAATGTGAACGGATACGATTAAATTAAGAGTATTTAATGTAAACACGATGCTAATTATGTTGTTGATTATAATTTTGTTGTGATTTATAATAAAAAAAGGAAATGGATCTTGTTGTCAATATCGAATAATAATTGTTTAGAAATTATAGTAAACAACATAATTTGATTGCATAAAAATTGACAATATCGGTTTTTGGTATGTACTGTAAAAACATATTCATAAACATTGTAAATATTATTTTAAAAAGTATATTAATTGGTGTAAATCCCTTTTCGAACCACCAGATGCTCTGTTTTGTTCATTAATTCATTCCTCTTAATTCATTGGCGACTAACCTGTCACCTACCACTAACAGGAAACTAACAAAACGAGCATCTGGTCCTTAATATATGTTATACACATATGCATATATAAATATATTTTGGATTATATTAGCTTTAATTTTCACTAATCTGGTGGTGTACAAACCTATAACGTACTTAAGTTGTGTTGTCTCTTTTTTATTTGATTTTTTAATTAGAAGAGGAATGGGAGAAGGAATTAGAAGCGGAATTGCAAGATTACGAAGTCGTCGGTGAAAACAAGTCTTCTAGTTCGAAGAACGACAACTGGGAACAGGAAATCGAAGACATACTCGACGAGGAGGAGGACTTGAAATAATTCCGCCGACCGTTGTTTCTGATTATTTATTACGCGCTGTGCAGATGGCCTAAAAATATAAGCACCCATTACGTCTCGCAACTTTTTATCCACTCATGTGAAACGTGAAGTGTCATCTTAATCTTAATTTTAAGTACAAACTGATCATTTTTTTCTAGTCATTTAAAGTTTTATATAACTAACTTGTGATAAGTTAAGCATACTCTCGTTTCGGAATGTAACCACCAGAGGGACTGTAACATACCATGATTTTAGTGTTGCATTTAATATATAAGGCTGTTAAAACTTGGTTATATACATTCCATTGATATATAGGTGTTTGTATATATATTTTAATATGGTGTTGCTCATGCATATGAGGATTTAATGCTCACCAGAATGTTTCAATAGTTTACTTTTTAGGGATCATTCCTAGGATTCATTCGGACCTTTACGTTTGCGCCACTTCATTTTACTTGCAAGCAAATCAAATACATTTTGTCTATATAAAACGTCACATTGTAGCAAAACTAGTAAATAGCCTATGTGTGTTGAGCATGTATTTAACCTGTATTCATAATTGTTATTAAGCATAACAATTGTTAAATAAATGTAGCATATATGCCAATTTATTACTTTCTGCACACATATCCTTTGTACACATCCTTATATTTCCACAAATTAAAAATTAAAACAAAATATAAGTGATAGATTATTAAGGGTATTAAAAAACATTAATTAAAAAAACAATCACATGGTTTTACTTGTTTCACAATTAAAAACTAAGTGATTTATTCTATCGTTTAATTTTTTCACCAAGTGATGAATTACCAAAAATATTGTAGTTTAATTTTAATAGATTTTTGAAATTAAAGTGAAAAGCTAACTTAAGAAAGTAAATCATGTCTTCAATGTGGTACACTTGACCCTTAATAAATAAGGATCATATATCTTGTTTAGAAATTAAAAACACTTGGTCTATCGAAACTAGTCTGAGAAGAAATAATAAATTTTCTGTGGAACAAACCAAGTTGTTAATTTCTAAACAAGATATTTCAAAAATGATTCACCAGGGGTTAAGTGAGCAGTTAATTAAATATAAGGATCATATAGTCAAGGTCGGAAAAAAATTTAGAGAAACATTAGGGCGGCTTTAAATAAGAAAATTATACAAAAAATGGACCTGAGCTATAATGGGGTAGTTACTTTTTTTATAAAACCTTGATGTTAATTTTTATTAATGTTATTTTTATGTGTGGTGATTGAAAAATAATTTCATTACACACACACACACATAAAATTTATAGTTTCAATAAAAATTTACTAAAAGGTCTAAAAATAATTAATTTTTTTTGATGAGAAAATTATGTTTTCATTACAACATAACTTTGAGGGACCTTTGCGGTTATTAACGTTCAAGGGGTGGTTGCTATTTCAGGGAGCTAACTGCCAAAAGCACTCCGAAAGTTTGGAAGCACTAGTTTCCGAAGTTTGGGGATTTGGGCCCTTAAAGGTGTCGAATAAAACGTAAAGTTTCAACCCTGTCCATACTATTCAAGGATTGGTATTTTGTAACACAAGCAAGGATCAATTTCAACTTTAGTTAAAAAGTACTAAAGTTGATAGAATCGACGCGAAATTAAATTTTAATAATAAATTTAAATATTGAAGAATATTCTATATAAATGTTTTCTTCCACGTTTTATTTAATGAGTAATAAATTCATTCTCTAATAGACAAGTTTGGTTTTATAATGTTATTTGCTATCTCTATTAGATCTTTTCTTATAAATAACTTTATAAAATCATTTTAAAGATATTTGAAAAACTCATGATACACTCATAGATATATACTTTATTTTTTACAGCAATTTTCTAAGCATAGAATAAAAATTTTACTTAGCAATCGGTCAAAGTTATTCGCGTGTTTCTGCAATATATTTATATATATACTACCCCTTTTCTGGCCCCTAAAAACCATTAATAAGAAATCGATTGGACACACTCAAGGCCACTAGAGATAATGCGGCAGCGTGATATAAAACTAGAAGCTTGCGGTTGTGATAAATGTTGGTGGCGTTTAAAATTGATTTATTTGTGCAATTCATAATCGGTTTCCACGAAAGGTACTTCTTGTTGTTTAAAATTATGTATTAATTGCGCTTAGCACACTTGTTTAATAATACCCTATCTAAGATTAACCGCATAATTATCAGCTTTTGATGGTTTGGTTAGTTTTTTTTAAATCAAATATTTTAATTCATATTTAATTTTTTATACATCAATAAATTAATTTAACAATTAACGTATGCAATATCTATTTAATTATTTTATACTAGCTACGTCTATTATTTGTTATTTTTTATACAATACAATAAATAGCTTTTTGTGTTGATATTATTTGATAGAATAAGAAAGACTATGTTAATAAACCAATAAAATAATGTGTAATATAAAATAAATCGAAAGAAAATTTAAATTAACAATAATCGTTTAGTCAATATGTAAATTACCGGCTTGATTGCGTGCGAATGAATTATGTGCGGTACGAAATGCCACCGAGAAATTGCGAACTGGATAAATTCCGAGGCATTCAAATCCGCGACTTCAATGCCACGCTCCTATTAGTTCGCGAAAAGCGATTACCCCCCGTCGTCCAGTGAAAGCGCCCGTAGGTGAGCGGGTAGTTCAAATGCACCAATTGAGCCGCGCCGAGGGAAAGCGGAAAAGCCGCTTGTGTGAAGGTGGCGCGCGTCGAGAAAAGGCGCGATCGCGCGATTTGGCAACCATGTGATCATGTGTGTTGCGTGTTGCAATGTTTGCATTTAATATTTTTTAGTTTGTTCCATGGCAGGTCCGACTAGCTAAGACCAAAACACCCACGTTAAGGAGGAACCCGTATAACTTTTATTTTGTGTGCATTATTGGATAAGGGGTGTCCGAATAGACTAGTTGCGCGGAACGATGGCCTTTCACAGAGTTGAAGTGAACAAAACTGTTTGGGAGATACCTGAGAGGTACCAATCACTCTCAGCTGTGGGATCTGGCGCCTATGGCCAAGTCTGGTAAGTCTCTTAACAGCACCAATTACCGTTAGATTAATTTCATTCACTGTAGCTCCGCAACGGATACCCTCACCAACACCAGAGTAGCTATTAAAAAACTAGCCCGTCCATTTCAATCAGCTGTCCACGCCAAGAGAACCTACAGGGAATTGAAACTACTGAAACACATGCGGCATGAGAATGTCATCGGATTATTGGACGTCTTCTACCCACACAACGATACAAATCAGGTGAATACCCACAATTTGCATTAACCGAACTTGTTTATCAGTACGTTTATTTACATATATTTACCCGGTTTCGCTCGGTATTTACATTTGTTTAATTAGATCACTGCTAAAATTGTATTCGACTATTATATGGCATTTTTATTACCCGTCTATTAATTCATTTATGGCATTTGGTGTTTATTAACTGTTATACTGTGGAATTAATTATGTGTATTATGTCGGGTCAGAAAAAATGAAGAACGCATATCTTGCATTTATTCCACGACAGTTCATGTTTCAACATAGTTACACGCATGATTACAAATGTTATGAAATTAGAACTTGTCCTGTATATCCTTTTCGTGATAAGAAAGTGTGTTTTTATATATACATAAAAAAAATGAGGTTATGAGAGGGCTCTAATAATAAAGTCATAGTGTATTTTATAAACTATTCATTATTATTTTACTTCCTCAATGTTTTCAT